>JABFPB010000581.1:0-35342 GCA_022817645.1 Ceratoteleas bidentatus
ATACACTAATAGACACTAGTAATAATCACAATAATTGCAGTGATCACACTAATACACTGATCGACACTAATCCGTCACACCTAGGTTTATTAGTGCTAAATGGCACTAAATATTTGCCAATATTTGCCAAAATTGTATTACGTCAGCACTAATGGACAATGATACATATTGTCCATTAGTGCTAATCACACCAATACATTAATAAACACATTAATTGACATAATAAACACATTAATGCATCACATAAACACTAATAGACACTAATACATTACACCAATACACTAATCGACACAAATTTAGCACACAATTACACTAATCCATATTAATAATCACACTAATTTACACTAATACATCACATCAACGCACTAATCGATACTAATAAACACACTAATTGACACTATTATACCAATACACTAATGGAGACTAACATAACACCAGTATACTAATCGACACAAATACTTAATACAATTACACTAATCGATATTACACCAATTGACGCTAACACATTACACAAATACACGTATGTACACTATTACATTCTACTAATAAAAAATCTATACTAATGCTTCTCGCGCAAAGAAAATTATACATCCCAAAACATCACACTAATACATATCATTAGATTTGTCTTATTACAATGTAATGAACAAGTGACAACTCAAACTAATCAAATTACTGAAAGTGAAAATGTGACAACAGCTGACACTCGCGTGGTACAAGTGTAAAATATCACATTTCCGCAAAAAAACAGGAATAACGTCTGATACAAAAATGACTGGTACACCTGTGTTGTCACTCTGTTGTCACCGCAATATGACTGTAAAGAATCTGATCATTTCGATACGGGTAATTCATCGCACGAACAAAGCGTGGTCGTAAATCATTTTTTCCGCGATCAGCGAAAGGTCAGCGTGATACATTTCGGAATCACCTGTTCGTGACAAGAATTATCAGCGAGCAGTTAATGCGCGTGATTGAGCGATCACGAGTTCGCCGTGGCTGCACCGAGCCGGGCGATCACGTTCGTTAATGGCGGACGCAGAACCACTTGACAGTAGCGGACGCCGGGGCTGACTGATTGCCGCGCAATCACGGTGGTTGATTGAAGAGATTTGTAGACTCGGCAAACCGTCGCAGAAGTTTCGGGCATTCGATCGACCGATGTTCATTCAGCGATTAAACCTGGGGAATACGTTGTACCTGTTTTCTAACGAGAAATTATGGTTGTAATCACATTCTTATCATTGTTTTCAGACTGAAAAATTCAGTTGATCATTTAAAAACACATAAAATAAAATATCACATTATGATATTTTATGTAATATTTGAATGCTGTGAACATGTGACAATAAGTGACATGTGATTTGTCACTTGTTGTCACATGATCACATATTTAGTATATTTTGATCAGAGTAGTAAATAGTAGATTAGTAAAAAAAATATGTATTGGTGTGATAAAAATTATGAGTCATTTATTAGTGCAATTAGTAAATCCATATAAAATAACATTACAAACAAAAATACCAATAACATAAAGTTTAATTTCGCAACTGATTACCACGATTAATCTTCGAACAGGACTGTATAATCATAATATTCACGCTTGTCACACCACGATTCTCTTTCAGAAACGTCTGTACTATTATTTTTAATTCACATCAACCGGTATGATAGTAATTCTGCGACTGCTAAGAAATAATCGATCGGTATCTAACTAGGGGGTCAGGTACCACCCCGAGCGACACGAGTAACGTGCACTCAATCCGTGAAAACGATCGAAAGTCAATTAGCCCGATAAATCAATTTCTCCCGATCAAAAAGACGGCGAAAAAGTTGCGGAAAACTTTCTTCGTGGTCTGCGTCAGGTTCTCCGGATTAGCGCGCAGATTAAACCTCGTCCTCTCTCACGCTCGGCCGAGCGTGTAATCATTCGGATCACGTGCATTCTTGACGTTCTATCGCACTTTTATTGGCTCATTGAGACGTCACGGGTGAACCGACGCGTCGCGAGATACAAAGCCGCACGTCAATTAGCCCAAAAATTGCGAACAGTTCGTCGCAGGCAGATTCAAATTTCCGGCGTCATTAGTTGGCACTTTTACGCGCGAAAAATGTAGGCGAATATTTATTGTGGGGCTAAAAGTAAAACCCGAATTCATTCGTATATCTGAAAATCCGATCAAATGAATATCCGACATCTCAGAGTCAGATATCCGGAGTGATGATTCGGATTCGTTAATCGTATTTATCATCCGGATTCAGTATTTTTAATCGGTATCCGGAATCATTAAGCCGATTCGATGTCTAAATTATTTTTTAAGTCTGAAAATATTGCGCGAAAATATGGATGCAAAAATCTAGAACAAAATATGTTAAACAATACATGTTCTGGGCACAAAATAAAAATGTTGTATCCGAATTTCAGTATCGAATTGCGAATCCGCAATTGAAAACTGGACTTGAGATGTGAATGTGGAATCCGGGTTTCGATTCGAATTATTCGAATATCGGTACTTGAGATGCCGGATTTGTGGTGTCCGGATCATTCAAATTTATCAAAGAACTTGGATGTTTATAACTTCAATTTATTGCGGCAATAAATCAGACGAAACTACGGCACAATAAGCGATTGGGAAATGCAGATCGGTCAAAGAAAATGACGATCGGTAACGGTTTCGATTTTTCGGCTGAGACGATCCACGGCGATCGAAAAGTGATAGTAGAAAATGTCGGTAAAGATCGGTAAACGATCGAAATCGCGCTTGATTTTCGTTGTTCCTTACCGATAATGAAAATCGAAATTGCCCGTCGTCCCACATTAATCACTCGTCCCTAGCAATAAATTAATTATGATATCTTGGACTCTATTGATCGGCAATCGATTTGCGCTAATCTTTGCCCGCGGATCGTTGTTCAACGATCATTTCTCAATGACCGTTTAGAATCCGATCGGTTCTTGCCGGTCGTTTCAAAACGATCATTATCCCGGACAAACGCGAGGATTAAAGGTCCGGCTCGATTGGGCAATGGTAATCAATGCAGTCATAACAATCGCCGCTACATTCCTCGCCGTCATAATAAACTATCGGCGTTCATTAAAAACGGTGATTGGTGGGATTTGGAGAAACGCCGAAAGTCACGTCGCCGCGCCGAATCGGCGCATTTCACGATACGTAACTTATTGTCCAAACGGCGGATGCGGCGAAAAAATTTATTGTGATTTACGTGCACTCGCTCGGAGCGCGCCTGCGAACGAGTTCTTCTTTTTTTCCTTGCACGATGATGCGGTACAAACGGCACTTTTTGCGGTTGAATTGCAGAAGGCGCGCGTCAGAGTTACGATCGAGAGTTTCTTTACTTTGGCATTTCCCCGTGATATAATCGTCATTCTTATGATACTCAAAATAATCAATGCAAAATAGTCGTATCGTTCTGTCTACTGTTATCGATTAGTTACAATTGCGAAATTATGAGATGGGATTGAATTAATATTTGATATAATAATAATAAAATTTTCCGTGGTAAAAAAATGTCTGCAAAAGTCTGCGAATTCCTCTGAAAAGATCTGCAAAATCTCTGGTAATCTCTGCAAAACTTTGTAAAACTTTAGACAATTCTATAAATCTCTACAAAACTCTGCAAATGTATTTTGCAGAATATCGCAGACTTTGGCAAATTCAAAACTCAATTAGAGTAGTTTTATGAAAAGTCTAAAAGTTAAACAATTACTGGGAAAGTCTGAAAAAGTATTTTACAGAATTTATCAGAATTTCGCGATCAGAGTTCAAACAATAGTAGAGTAATCTCGCTAAAAGTCGACAATTGTCTGAAAAAGTCTGAGGACACTGAAAATGTGTTTTGCAGACTTTTGCAAATTTGTGTTCTGCAAATTCGTAGACAATATTTAGAAATTTGTTCACTTTCCCAGTAATTGTCTTATTTTTGTATACTGTTCGTAAAACCAATTGGTTGGAGTTTTAAATCTGCGAAAGACTGTGATATTCTGCAAAATATATTTGGAGACTTTTTCTGGAATTGTCTGCGAAACTTTGAAAAGTCCCAATTGTAGCACCTTTTCACTTTTTTCCGAGTTTTCTAGATATTTACAGACTTTTGCAGACATTTGATACATTTGTTTCCACCAGGATTACCCATAAATATCATATCCGGATAATGTTGATTGTTTCTCAACATGTTGTGTCAGTAACTATAGTACATAATTCGTACCATAACTTCATACATTGTACATAAGTATTAAAGCATCGTTATCAGTTAGGTGCATATTACTGCATCATAATCATTCAAAACTCTACGTTGTAGTATGCACTTTTGGGAGATAATAAAATTAACATATAATTGTAGATATATATTATCGTGCAAAACGATAATATATATCTACAAAATAATTCTTATAACAATCAGGTATTGATGATGATGACTTGATCATCTGACGATGATTTAATGATTTGACGATGATTTGATGATGATTATGTTTTTGACGATGATGATGATAATGATGATGGTTTGATGATGATTTTAAGATGATTTGATGATTTGATGATGATGATTTGGTGATGATTTCATGATTATGTGATTGCGATTTGATGATTTGATGATGATTTGATGATGAGGTGATAATGATTTGATGATGATTTGATGATGATGTGATGATGATTTGATGATGATTTGATGATGATTTGATGATGATTTGATGATGATTTGTTGATGATTTGATGATATGATTATGATTTGATGATGATGTGATGATGATTTGATGATTTGATGACGATGTGATGATGATTTGATGATTTGATGACGATGTGATGATGATTTGATGATGATTTAATGATTTGACGATTATTTCATGATTTGATAATGTGATGATGATTTTATGATGATTTTATAATTTGATGATTTGATGATTTCGAAATGATCTGATGATTTGATAGTTGATGACGATTTGATAAGGATGTTGAAGAATGATTTACATGACTTTTTTAAGGACTGTTTTATGGATTGTTTTATGGACCGGTTTTTTAAGGATTTAATTTTGATTCGCTTTCGTTTATTATTTTCAATTAAACTTCCCAACTAGCTTTAATGTCTGATTTTCCATCTTTCTCATTCTCCCCCCTCCCTCGGCGCTTTTATCTCTTACTATGAAACACATTTAAAAGTTTTTCAAAGTATTACAAAAGAGTTTTACAGCATCACACGTGTTTTTGCAGTCTACTTATTACCATACATCTTGGCTAACCAACACTTCAACATACATCCCGCATTTCTTAAAACAAATCCTCTAATCTATGAATTTCTTCACAAATTCTCATACGATAAAAAACGTCCCCATTTTTTCAAACCTCCCCCCTCAACTATCTACCACCGTGACATTATGATACTATTCACCACTTCGTCATGACCACTTGCACCTTCGGTCAACTATCCACCGCAATTACACCGCGCTCCGATTAGACGCGTCTAGCGCCACCTACCCGACACTGCCACCTACTCGGTGCGTCCCTCAATTACCCCTGCGATCTCCGCGCACAATTAAATTTATCCTGAAATCATCTCGGCCTAGAATTAATGAATCCGCAGTCGCGCGGGCATAATTCATCCTCGAGTTAAAAACCTCCGATCGGCCGACGCGCGTAACGCGACGCGCTCGCGCGCGTCAGGGTGACACGATTTTTGCCCGGCGCGGTGATAACAGCGCGATAACGAGCCGCGATAACCGATCGACGAATGATCGCGCGGCGCATTTGGACGCGCGTTGCACGCGGGATCATTATAGTGATTAATGCCGATCGAGGATCCAGATAGCCCGCGGTGATTTATCGGTGTCGCCGGCCGAGAGTCGACGCCGGATGACGGGATAAATGACGAGCGCGCGGCGCATGCCTTATTCATGTAATGCCCTCGGCGCGCCGCGCGCACTCATAAAACACGCTAATTAACCGATCACGTTCGATTAACGACGCGAATCATAACGCGTCCGTTGACAATTTGTAGAAGTTTCCGCGATTTATGCGACGGCCGGTGAAATTTATCGACGGGCGATTAATTAATCGAGAAAAACCGTGGGAGTGGGGATCCGTCAAGTTGGCACGCATGGATGCAGGTTAGGTAACTGCGAGGGATGCAGAGAGTAACGTACTGCAATTTTGTTTGGGGAATTGTATGAGAGAATTGTTAGTGCATGCACTTAGAGAAAAATCCCGTTTATTTAAACGGGAACCATAAAATCGAACCAGAATAACTAACATGAAACTGATTATGAAAACAAGTAACATATTCAGGACAACTATAAAAATAGTTAGGATAAGCTGTATTTTGTATAGTTGATGTTTTAATAGATAGATCATTAATCAAATATGGTTCACTCCACATTATATATAGTCACTGTAGCTAAACATTATGGTCAATGTCTACTTAATAAATAGTTGTCTTGAAAGTAATTACTTCACCTAAAATTAATTATCATGATACTCCTATGATACTTATTTCCCAATACTTAAAAATATGTTAGGATGTTGGAGTTTAAGTGTCGCGCTCAGTTGTTTCTCGGTTCGGCCGCTTGGCGGCGTGCGCGCGCGGCGGTTGGGTGCGCACCGACGGGCGCACATCTCTCTATGATTTTTGTCGGACTGTTATGGCGCGCGGACCTGTACGGACCAGTTCGGACGTGTTTGTGTAATGGCGCTTATGCAGATGTACGAGAGGTAAATAAATACATGTGAAATGAAACGTGAAGCTGTGAGTCATCGACTTTTTCTACCTGGACTAACCTATAATGTCAATATAGGACCATCATCTAGGAACATCATCATAAACCTATAATTCGTCCCTTTCCAATCCTACCTACCCATACACAAATTTTTTTTAAATCCCCTAATCCTCTTCGTTTCCAATTATGTTTCTCCATTTCAAAGTTACGAGCGAAAAGTTTCTCGCGACTGACATGCTCATAATCTAGCAAACCATCCCGGACTCTCGGGTATGATATGTCGCGTCTGATTTGCGGAAACCTCGCGTACCCCGCATGAATAAGAGAACTCGCCTCGTTCCTCTCGAATCCGCGTTATTTTCATTGCCTCACACGAAGCTACCGCGCGCGTTGTCGTTAGGCGAACGTACCTCGCGTCTCATCGTGGGTGGTGTGGAAACACGTAAACAGGTGTACGGTTGACACAAACTAACTCGGCAATGATTCATGTAAACCCGTGTATCCCTAATAGCACGACTCGGACGCCTACGTGAAATTTCCACCGGACCCGAACAGTACAATATAACTCGCTGCCATTTATGGAAATTCTAGTTACAGAGAAAGCGACTTTTTACGAAACGGACGACACTGACACGAGACCGTACAAATTCACCGCGGTTCGCTGGGACGAGCGTTTTGTTGTTTATGATGGCTCCAAATTGAGGAAGCCGAGTACTGGAGTATAGTCGTTATGATTTGTTTTTCGATAGTGTACTCCGATAGAAAGTTTTTGAAATGAATTATTACTAAGGCGAGATGAAGTTTTAGGTCGTTCTAAGGGAATCGAGGCTGTATCGCAGTAACACAAGTTTCAAACGAGCAGCTTATCAACTTCTCCTTACTGTTATAGTACAATTTAGTAAAACATTTTATTATTATAGTTTCATATGAAAAACATATCAACATGTTTCCAAGTGTCAACGTGTGATATGATTACCAAATGTTCCAGTAAAATTGTTTATAACAATTTCTCGTGTAAAATGCAACGAGTTATATCTCCTATTTCCTTTTCAGGAGTGCTAAGCACATTGAAAAATGAGTCTGACACATTGTCCCACCCTGACAAATCATTCCAATTTCTAAGTGAAATCGATCGAGATCCATATCGATCTCGATCGCCGAACTTTCCTGCTCTCTCTCTCACTCGCAATCGGCAGCGATTTTTTGCCGATCGTTCGGCCGTTCGAAACTTAGTAGCTTATTTATTTTCGCATAGATAATTCAGCCGCGATACGTAACGTGGGTGGAGCAGCCATACTCTTGAGTTACATGTGATTAAGCGATGTTATCCGCGGCACCTGTACTCTCGAAACTCGTACTTCCTCCATCTAATCCCTGTTTCTTTATCTCGCAGGATCCTTTGTCCGCATGAAATATTTCGCCCGCTCCTTTACATTAATCCCGACGAAACGGAGCCGATATCAGTCGCGTCGATCGACGCGCCACACCAATTACAGTAAAACCTCTCGTTAGACACCGCTCGGCCGATCGTAATTAATAACCGAGCAAAAAGAAGACAAATATGGGAGGCTCCAAAGCGCAACTTTCTTCGCGTTACGCGATAATCCTTATCGTTCGCCTCTGTTCGCTTTTTTTGCGCGACTGCGTGATTTACGAAACTGAAATCGCAAAGCCGACACAAAGATATGATTTATCGAACGCAGTGAGACTATCTGATCCGATTGTCTCGCGCTTATTGTTTCGTCACTTTTTCGACAAATCCGACGATTTTTGACGATCAACTCGTCAATCAAGAAACGCCTCGGACAGTCTTTCTCTTTGCATCGTCAAACTTATATTAAGGGGACACTGCAGCAAAAATGAAATTTTCGTTAAATCTTATAATTTTATTGATGAAAATTAATCAATAAAGTAATAGTCTATTATTTAGAAAAATGGGTATACATTAAAACATCTGACTGCGATGTCTACTTAAGTGGGCAGCAAATCGCCCTTTTTTTCATTTAGCGATGTTAAAGTAAGTTTAATACTCGATGAATAATGTTCGTGGATCCCAGAGAATCTAATGATTTCGCGTCTTTGTCCGCGGAAATCGCGCGTACCTGCGACTTTGAATACACGCGTTTTAGCGTCCCGCTACGACAGCCATTTACCATTGTTACGTGCTTCTTTGTACGATTCATGGAAAGTAGTGGGATACACGCAGTACTGTGTCGGGACGTTGTTCCTCGACTTGGGATGCGATTTTTTTCGCGACAAATCCACGTCGGAGACGGTCATTGAAAGAAACAAACTGGTTTAATGGTACACGGCGGAAGAAAGGGCGTTATTGATAAATGATAAACTAACGGGGATTCAACTGTCTTTGCCTATTGAGGTTGTCTGAATGACATTAGTAACAATGGTTATGGGAGTCATACGATAGTCTAAAAATACAGAAGAAATAAAATGTTACAATCCTAATACCTATTTCCATCTGGTTGATTCATTTGATACACGATAAGAAATTCTGCAGTTAAACCTAAAACATTTCAACCAACGAAATATCAGCTAACCAGTTATCCCACTCCAAGATCTATAACTTACCATAAACGTGCCAGAAGTCAGCAATAATGCCTGTCAGATCCCTTATTAATAACAATTTTCGAATTAGAGCACAATAAAGTGCGAACGAGGCCGGCAATTGTCCGAAATTTATGCTGCCTCGGTCGGTTCGAAAATTCTCATGATTCAACGCGGCTTCTTAATAACGTCGGCCCCGCATTGTCTAATGAAATATTTGCGCTCGTAATTCCCAACTACCCAGTTAACTTTCAATTACACATAAGCGCAGCGTAACGGCGCATTATAGAGCGTTCAATTCGCCATTAAACATCGCAAAATTGTGTGTGACGAGACATTAGCATAACACGATCGAGCGCGCATTTCGTAGGTAATTTAGTTTTTAACTGCGCGCTGTCAGGCTAAATTGTCGGCGGCGCATGTAGCCGCCTAATTGGCGTGGCATTTTGCGCGCCGCACCATTCCTCCCGCGGTTTTGTGACTTGAGAACGGGGGCGCGCCCAATAGACCTGCTAGCCCGCCGGGTTTTCATTGACGCAATACGCTCGCGGATATTTGCCATCTCGCCGCGATTCCGCCACGCGACGAAAACCTGCACTAATTGTTGCCCCAGGGGTCGCTAAAGTACCTCCATAATTGTGTCAAAACGTTGAAATTATGGGGAATTTTCATTAAAAAAAATGTCCAACCTGCACAAAAAATGAACTTTTTCGTGCCTACGTACCGGGCGTAAAGTGTTTTTTCCAACCCTCGAATAAAAAATGAAAAGCTTTCTTACTCGTACGAAATACACTATTAATACAATCCTACATTTTTTCAGGGTATAATTTGTAATACCCTGAAATTTGGTGAAATTTGGTCGCCGTCCCGGTTTCGAGACTTAATTGTGACCTATCCTTGGTATCAGTGAAAAACGGGAAGAAGGTCGCGCCGAAATACGAAAAATGGTACACGTCGACAAGTAAATTAAGGAAAACGGGAGCTGCCGTAATTTTCAGGCCGTTTCGTAGGCGCCTGGGTTATCATCGCTTATCGGGTAGCTTGTTGCCAAAAACAAGGGTCGGCACGCAAGCTGTAAAGTTGCACGAGTTAAGAGCAAACGGAGTATCGGTTGATTCAGTAGCTCGGCGACGGCTTACCGGGCCGAGTAATGCAGTATTCGTGTATAACAGATACCCCCGGAGCGTGTTCGCTCGATCGAGAAGGGTACCGCTATCTTCCGCGCCGGCTTAACACTCGAGTTATGAGCATCGGGGCATTTTGGTCTATCGCCCGGACACTTGTTTATTCAATTACGTCACAATACGTTGCGGAACGCTATCGGCTTAAACGCTCGCGTGAACTGTACGTCTTACTGAGGTGTCAGTAAATTAGCGTCTTCTTTAGTGGAGCAGCTTTCAGCACCTCTTGCGAAGGAGGGGTTGGATTTTGGAAAATGGCAGAGAAAAAAGGTCAAATAACTGTGAAATCAAGGGTGCTGAAGGTGCCCTAACAGTGAGGGCAGTAGCCCAGTGAACCAGACTGTCCCAGAATGGGCTAGTAGTAGTCCAATGAAACTGAGTTAATTTTGCCAATTATTGGGTGTTTCTACCGCATTTTGGCCTAATAATTGACCAATATGTTTGATCAATATTGACTCAATATTGGGAAAAAATTGTGCAATCGTTATAGCTCCTAATGTAAGGTTCGATTATTGACCTATAGACCAATATCGTTAACCCAATGAAATTGGGTTAAAATAAAACCGACGTTGCGTTCATTGGGAGGATATTGTTTAACCATCAAGGAAACCATTAAACGAAAATAACCTAGACGCTTGAGTTCAGAATTATCCATTTAAAATACTATTGTTCACTGAAGAAGAAGAAAAACATTGGGAAAGTTGTTCACGTGTAGGTAGATTTAGAGAACATCTAATTACCAGGATACTTAGAACAGCGTGTAATTGTGGAGATAGTTAGAAGATTCTTCAGCTTCTCGCCATAAAGTTCTGCCTGCATCCATTAACTTCAGGAATAGTTAACTTGATCCAATGCAGGACAATTAGAAGGTCTTCTAACTACCCTACCTAAGTGGGTGAGTTGTTAACAGACCATCACTTCCGCTGATTCTCCACTAAATGACTATTTGGAACAAAACCAGTCATTAAGGCACCGCCCACCTAGCCTTCTCAAACTTTCTACCCAACGATCAATCGACCAATTAAGCCAGGACACCTCTACCTCCAACACCAAATACGATCCAGAACCCCATCAGGCACAGCAATGCAAATCCATTTACCTCGATCCGTCCGTCGGAACTGACCTCTCCAAGCCACTTCGCTTGCCAAAACTGGTTCCCGTACAATAATCAACCATTACAAGGTTGCGCTAAATCCCTCGGACGATGACGGCACGGCTAATGCGTAGGAGCTAATTTACCGCGGCTGACTAGGAGCGAGCGAGAAGCTGGAGATGCGGACACGAGGTTTACATTCCCGAGCTAAGTGAATTCCTCACCGGGCCGGGCCAGGGACATGGCTGCACAGAGGCACAGGTTGCTGCTACCCCCCGCGCCGCTTTCGGGCCACAAGTCACCGACTCCGCGGATATTGACACGGAACATAACTCTCCACTGAACCAGCAACAGCGAACCCCACTTAGGGGTCGTATTCTTCCGCGGATCGATTCATGGCGGCCATCGCGATTCATTGTGCTCTTAATGTCCCCGCCATGCCATTGTACACGAAACCTGGCCATAACTCCTAATGCATCTCCCATTTCGCGCGGCGAGTTTATGCCTCGGGTTTAGAGGTTGATGGTAGATTCTGCGTGGAAGTTTGAATAGGGATGCGCCGCGAAATACGGCGCCTTTAGCTGGATTCATTCTCTAATTAACCGCGAAAAAAGGATCCCCCTGGTCGTTATTCAACGCGACATACGACCAGGTCCGAAAACCTCTGACAAACTTCCGGAATGGTCTCTGGATAGACCGTATGATGGAAATAGGTCCACCGTTGTACGACTTCGCTCAACCCAAAAAGTTACGAATTTCGTCGGAGGTCATTAATCATAGTCAGAGATAAGGCCAGTTTTTGCGAACGGCGTCATCGGGGATCGCGATACTGTGACGACGTCGAGCAAACAAGAGCCGAAATAACGAATCGCGCACAATTTGCAACGCGGCGTCGTGTATAGGCACACACACAGGGGCGCGAGTGTGCGGGCATGTAGCTCGCGCGAACGAGGGCATAACATTAACTGGCCGTTGCCCGCGCCGTATTCGACCTGGCGGCCGAGACGGACGAGATCGTTTCTCGAAGCCACGAGGAAGGATTGACTAACTAACCGAGGCGACGTCGCGGGCTCCGTCCGTCAAGTGGCCGCGAGAACGTCGTACCTACGGTAGCGGTGCGTGTCAACCAGTGACTAATGGATGCCCGGCGACGATGCGACGTGACTTACAACGTAACCCGCAACGCGCAGGAGAGCTTTATTATAAATAAACAGCAACATTAATATCTGGATTGACTATTTGCTCTGGTTCTAGGATCTCGAAGTTAGGCTCTCTGGCAGCCCTTTCAAGACATCTTCTAATTTGATCTTCTGTAAACCATTGAAGAAGTAATGGATAAATGAAGATAAGACGATAAGAGGTTCTATGATGGGCTAGCTGTTCTTCTAAGATAAAGTCATCGAAATGTTCTAACATCATATCCTGATGTATTACGATTCATTGGTGCCATCAAACCTGTTGAAACATTTTCAAACTCTAGATACCTAGATATCTTTTCCAAAGCTTTAGGGTGGATCTTCTATCACTACTTCCATTTCTTGAAATGTTAGAAATGATTTTCTTCCATTCTGCTAAAAATGTCTCGATTTAAAGATACCAAACCCTGACGACGATGCACCATCCGTTCGGTCTGTCGCTTGATGCCGGCGTGTGGGCGATCCAGACCACTTTTTCGGCCAAATGAGCCCAACCCAGGGCGGCCGCTTTGATTTATCCCCGCGCTTCGGTAGGGCTCTGGCACTTTCCTGCGCCGGGCCGTCATCTAATACAATTACGGCGCAGCGGCGTTATTTACGAGGAAAACGGCGAGTGAAAGACGACGGGCGGACAGGGGGCACCCGAGGCGCCGAGTCCGCGCCGCGTAGCGCGATGATTGAGAGCGCTTAATGCGAGGTGTTGATGCAGGTCGGGGATCGCCACTAATGATCGGTCGCAGGCGCAACGCTCCGTCCGATAATACACATCAGCCACGGGCCATCGCGCAACCTGCTGCAATATTATATTTAAAGTCAATCTGTTATTCAATACGGCTTATTACGGGTAACCGAGACCGGGGCGAGGCAAGGCCACGCGAATCGAAAGCAGAATTGGGAAACACGCTGGTGTTTCGGGTCAAGTACAAAAAGTACATATTTAGCATAGCCGGATCGAGCGGTACCCGCGTTATTAGTTTGATGGATGGCGATCGCAAGTGCGATCGGGAGGGGCCGATTCATGCCTTTTCACCTGCTGCTCGGACGATAAATCACTCGACGCAAGGAACACCAGGACAGTTTCATAACGGGCGTGTGCATAAGAAACGTGCTGATAATGCGCGGACTTCCTTTCGACCCGAGACCGATACGCACGCCAGCATTCCGTTAAGCGCGATCGAGAAATCGGCCAGCACGATCTGATTTCTCCCGGACAATGCGAACTAAAGACAAGCTCTTTAACGCGTGACAGCGAACTCGAATAGAGTAAGAGAACGGGAGGAGAGGGGGCAGGCGTTCCTGAGGTTGGAATGAGGGTTGGTTGATGGTCTGAATCGAAGTAAAAAAAATGCAGATGATGAAATTCAGAAGAGACTGGTATCACCAAATCCTTTATTATAGAATCGTATTATAGGATCGTAAAGATACACCGAAGCTGAGTCAGGGTTAGGAAATCCAACCAGGTTCTCCCCCTTCAAAGGTTACGAAATCGAATCAGGTTTTTCTCCTTCCAGGGTCACGAATATCAGTCAGGTTTTCCTAATCGTGGAGGCACTTTAAGAACATAGGCCAAAGTCTGCTAAGACACTTAGGTATCCTGTAGCCAGACCTTCGGAGGAATTCCTCCATAGGCTACTTCAGACCATCCATATCCAAGTCTCAGCAACCCGACTGTCCGAATCTACAACCAATTACCCACCATCCTGCGTATCTCTAGACCCAAACTACTCCTGGTAGCCCGCCATCCATTCATCAACACCATCCACCCTGCCGGGGTATCTCCTCTCACTCTTCGTACCATCCACCCTGCCGGGGTATCTCCTCTTACTCTTCGTACCACCCACCCTCCCTTCCTCTGAACCCAGCTACCGTATCATCGTCGTCGCCACCCATAACGAAGACTCTTAATTAGGAGCGTGCGCAGGCCGTGTCGCGGACTGACGAACACGGTATCCCGGCGATCGCTGACGACGACTCGAGGACTCAGCCAACAACGAACTCGCCCACGTCGACGTAGTCCGGCGGGCATTGCTTCGCGCGATCGGCCTTGCACCTTCGCTCGCATGCGAGCGTCCGGTTAGCCCCGAGAGATGCCTTATGCAAATCCACAGGTGCGCCGCGGACTCGGTACCTGCGCCCAATCACGATCGGCCCGCGGCGAATTAAAAATGCCGAGCGTGCGCAAGGTGTCCTGGGCTGCCGCTTCCCGGTAGACGAGGCCCCGGCCCTAATTGAGTGTCCTCGCGCTGGGTGTCCGCTGTTGTTCGGCGTTGTCGCCGCTACCTGAGGGCGTGGGCGCGCTCTGATATGAGTTACGAGTCCGCCGTATTATCTGAGCGCGGGGGCGCCGGGGAGACGACGGGCCAAGCACGGTGGTCCTGCCCATCCCGAGATTGCGGACCATTTATACGGCGTCGCCGAGCGTGCTGTGTTACCTACTTTACCCGTGAACAAGCATTCAAAAAGATTACGACGATTCAGCGTTATCGCGCACGCGGGCCGCGCATCGCCTTTCTGTAATTGAAAATAAATGTACCGTTGTGGTGACGACTCGGGATGGTTTGGCTGGGACCTAACGAGAGAGGCTTGATGGGGAAGTGAGCAGAAGTGGTGGAACTGAATTTGTTGAGATGGTTTAAGTGGAATTGAAAGTTCTTTGTGATAGAAAAGTTGATCATTGAGTTTCAGTCATCTGAGTAGGTATGAAAGCTGGGGAAAAATAGTGGAGAAGGATTTAAAGGATTGAACGATGAACAATGAACGAAGCAGTGGAGCAGAATTTTAGTTATCAAATGGGTCTGTAAAGTCAATTACTAGACTGATTGAATGAATAAGAACTGAACTCGATGATGATGAGGGAGAGAGTAAATGTGAGTTGTGTGGTTTGAAGTGCTGCTAGGAGGAATTGCAAGTGGTTGAAGACATAGATGTTTATGTTTATGTTTGTTACACTAGAAAAACAAGTCTCTTACACATCTCTTAAAATAAAAGGTTAAGCGGTTTAATCTATCTTTCTTCTAGTTTTTTATCTTTAAATAAGATATATTTTCCCTTTATTGGATAGAACCTCTTAAAATAAAAGTTTTGTTTTTTCGGTGTAGGTGGAGACTGTAAAGTGTTAAGCTACCTCCAGTTCATTCCAACCTAAGACAAAACAGTTTCTATCATCAATCGTAGACTGCCACCATCCTCACTCTCTTTCTCTCCATCTTTCTCCTGAAGCAAGACCCTATCTAACCTAATGAAGACGTGTGTCGTTCCTAATGAAAGTCCTTTCACCGGCGTCGCTTCATTTGCTGGGGATTTATTTGCTTAGGCCTTTTTCCGCGCGCAGCAACAACACTTAATAACCGATAATTTATTAATACCGCGCGCCCGGCATTAGCCGAGTGAGTAAATCAAAGCATCCTTGTTTTACGGTTTGCATTCATTACCGAGGCGAGTCGCGTTCGCTCGTATATCTTCGTATGAAGGAAGCGCCGAGAGACTAGGGCCTAGGGTCTCGTAGCGCAAGTCCTGCGCGACCACGTTGCGTGTCCACATTGTTAGTCCGCTTTATGAGCCCGTTCGGCTGACTTAGGGTTCGCCGGGCGCTCGTCGCGTTTCGCGTTTACGATCAAGCTGGCCCACCGTGACAACCCGGGCCCCGCTTGACACTGGATCACGATCTTTTAACGAGTCTCGGTTAGGAATCATCTTTTGTTCGCCCGGTTGAATGCAGATCCCAGAGATTTACTATTGGATGTTTACTAGGCTTGAGCAGCAAGATATATTGGAACGGCCAGAGGCTTCGAAAAATGGCGATCGTGGAATGTGGCGATTTTTAGGTTGAGCTGGAAGTGGGAGCTAGGTGCAGAGGCTGATGAAGGGAGTGGGATGAAAAACGGGCCATTGTGGGTCCAGGTTCATTTTAGGGACTCCCTAACAGGGGCGAGATTTTGGGACAGTGTGAGATATTGGGTCAGTTAGGCGTTAGTGCGTTAGAGGCTGCTAATTGTAATTTAAAGTTACAGATAAATTTATTGGGTTTAGTAGTTTCCTGTTAAATTGTATGTATGCAGTCGAGACAAATCCAATATTTTCTAACTAACGAAACTAACGAAACTAACGAAACTAACAAAACTAACAAAACTAAAGAAACTAGCGAAACTAATGAAACTAACGAAACTAACAAAACTAACGAAACTAACAAAACTAGCGAAACTAGCGAAACTAATAAAACTAACCAGAGACGTTTAGCGCGGGATATTTTTTCTGCCTTCCCAACTTCTGTCCAAATGCTTTTTCGCACATTTAAATTCTTGACTTCACTACCCATTTTTGACCGTTTCCAAAGATCTAAGACCCATCTTCCCATGCTCCAAGATGCAAACTTCCTTGTAAGTCTTCCGAACCCCTTAATTAAGACGGTCCCCCGGTGATCGACGCCGGCATTGTGCCGGCATTTTTGCCCCCGCGACCCTCGAAAGCGGCTCTCGCGCGGCCGACTTTCAAGTCGGAAACGAGCAGCGCCGCACAGGTGACGCGAACTACTACTACCGCCTCGGTTCGATTTTTGCGCCCGATTGAACTGACCACTTTAAATTACGGCGCGTCCAACCAGGCCCCGACTTTTTGCCCGGATCACTCGCTCGCTTGGATTTCGCGACACGCCGCTCAAAGGGGGCGCTTATTTCCATAGAAAGACTTGAAAGGCGGCACCGGCCGCTCGTATTAGCGCGAGGTTAAACGGCGCTTCGTGCGCCCCGGACGCAGTCAAAGGCGCGCGCAACGTGCGAACAAAATGTATGCGCCGCGCAGGTCCGAATATGGCGCGATAAACGGTGGTCCACGGCGCACGCTGACAATTAACAGCCCCGCGGCTGCGTAAATCACGCGGCTTCGCCGGGCAGTAATCACGCCGCGCATGCGCGGCTTTTGGCGCTGCGCGCGCACCGCGCGGACGGCTCTTTCAGCGGATTAAGCGGTTCCGCGCTGTAAATTTCGCGAAATCGGGCGACGATAAAGTTGCCGCGCGATAGAGGGCGTGAGTTACGAGCAGAGGGATGGAGGAAGTGTCGGAGCGCGCGAGCAATGGGGAATTGTGCCGGGGATAATAATCGGTAAATTATGTCGCGGTGGGGACTCGGTGAGGCGGCGGCGACGGATTCCGGGGAGGAGAGGGAAAAGGAAAAAGAAGTTCGAGGATTATCGTTGTATATTGGGTGGAAGGGTATATGTTAAAAAATGGTATTAGAACGCGATTTGATTTCAGGATTAAATATAATCGATTTTGTATGTTCTGAGTCGTAGGGAATGTCGTGAACACAATTTGAAGCGAATTCGGGAGAAAAAATTTATTCGATTTTTGTTAAATTTTAAAAGCTTATCCCAGAAAAGAAATGTTTTGTGGTCACAAAATTCATAGAATCCAATCGGATTCTATGAATTTTACTATGTTTTGAGTCGCGGGGGGTATTGTAGACACATTCTTTCAAAATTTAATAAAAATATATCTAAATGTGATGCAGAGCTAAATGGAATTGTAAATGATTAGAACTTGATCATGTACGATCCCATTTAGCTCTTCGTCACATTTAGATGTATTTTTCAATACATTTCTTTATTCGATTTTTGATGACAATGCGTTACAAAAAATGTATTCTCAATTTAACTCGGTTTTTTCTCAATCAATATTTTACGACACACTGATTAATTTTTAGGCTAAATAAGCTATATAACAATACTGAAGTTTAAACTGTAACATAAAAAGTGTTAGTAAATGAACTGCAGTATTTCATACTTAATTAATCACAATTATCAATTCCAAATTATCGACCTAAAATCTATATTCGACATCGGTAATATTAAAATCAATGTCAAAAACGGATTACATTTAAATGATTATGCTGCAATAACCATATCTGATATACTGCTAATAAATGATAATGACTCGATAAACATTCTTAAGTGGATATGAGTTATACTTTAAAACTAAGTAGTACTCGTTTGCGATCGATTATATCTCAATAACTAATTTTACATGATTCATCAGTCGTAGTAGTGATTGTGGTGTGGTCTCGTCTGATCAAGTACGGTTATTGATCACTTTCCTAACACACTTCTTTTTTTCTTTTTCTGCATCTTCTTCGCCCTTGGGCCCAAAATGAACCACTTTACCCTTTACACAGACATTCAAAAAGTTAATTTTTTAAGCAGTAAAGGCAAAAAATATAATTCGCACGGCGGACTGTGCGAACGAAATATACTATGTTTTAAACATCTTCCAACTGTTTATTTTTTAAGCAGTATCATATATATATATCAATACTATTTATTGACATTTCTAATAAACTGCTTCTTTCTTCCTATTTTCTCAACTTAAAAAAAAATAATTTGACACTCACTTAAATATACTAGAGAATCATAAATGTCTTTCGCTTTACTAATTTTTTTTACAATCCACACTCGAATGCTATTGGTCCATCTACAACAAATCCCATTTTTCCTCTATATTACTTAAAACACTCCCATCCATCTTCTCAAACATTACCTAAAAAAATTTCTTAAAAAAAGTTGCCCGATCTTTCGCGTGGCGCAAACCGGCCACTTAACGGCCCGAAAACCGACGGCAAAAAACTGAAAAAACCAGGAGTCGTCTCGTAGATGCGAATCTTGCTCGTCATTCCTCGCGCGACATGCGCCAGTAGCCGCGCGTTAATCGATAAGTAAGCCGCGATACGCAGGTGCGATTATCCCGAATCGACTGAGGGATCCGCGACGGAACCAGGCCGGTCCCTTTGCGCGCGATTGCTATGCTAATTCGGTTAATACGCCATGAGTTATGACCTCGAGATACGCGTTTTTCCGCGACGCGGGAGAGCAAAATGAGGAGGGGGTGAGGGGTGCCGGAACGACACAGCCGGGAATATCTTAAAGGCGCGATAATGGGACGCGCCGGACTTATCGGCTAATTCTTCAAGGCGTCGTTTTTGTCGAGAGTCAGCGGAAGACAGATTAAGGCGAAGCTTTAATGTGTTTAATCGAGTGTAATTAAGCTTCGATAGCAATTATATTGAATTAAATTGAGACGAGTGTAACGCCAGGCAGCGAGATAAGAGGGGGAAGGGTGTGAAGTTCGGTTTTGATACGTAACAAACATTGCTTAAGGCGACATCTAAACGTTTTTATGAAATAAAAACGTTTAAGTGTTGGAAATGTTTCTATATCACATACAATATAAGTTTAGCAGTTAGGATACACTTCTAAAGGACTTGTGTTTTAATATAATAGTAATATTTCTAGTACGCTTTTGTTGCAATAAATATGTATATCTTATATCACAACGTGATTGTATCACTTATAATATACTTATTCAAATGCATAAGTGCATACACTTATGCAACTACATCAGTTCATCACTTACTGTACTCGTTCCAACAACATAAGTGCACTACTTATAATGTATATTATAAGTGTTATATATAGTACATTTATATCACAACGCGATTGTATCACTTATAATATACTTATTCAAATGCATAAGTGCATCACTTACTGTACTCGTTCCAACAACATAAGTGCACCACTTAAAATGTATATTATAAGTGTTATAGTACACTTATATCACAACGGGATTGTATCACTTATAATATACTTATTCAAATGCATAAGTGCATCACTTACAGTACACTTATGCAACATCAGTTCATCACTTACTGTACTCGTTCCAACAACATAAGTGCACTTATAATACACTTATGCTGTAGCATAAATGAATCAGTTGATCTGAACACTTACATTAAAGCATAAGTGCACTATTTATAACACCCTTATAGAACAATTGAAAATCAACTCAGATTATACTTATGTAACTTAAGTCCATCACTTATACACTTATGTTGAAACATACAGTAGGTCGCCGGAAACCGTTAAGCTGCTAAAAAGCAACTTCCACAAAAAGGTCAATGCCGCGACCCTATGTTCGACTTTTGGTCTCGACAGTGTCGCGAATAACTCAATCGGATCGCGAGCCATCGCTTTTCAATAAGCACTTTCGCCCCATAATGTGCGACCGAACATTAAACCTGGCTGCGCCGACGCAAATTAACTTTCCTATCCACTCCCAATAAATATTCTGCATTACGCCGCTCGCCGGCATAATAAAGATAAATTCTCGAATAATGCAAAAAGTCGCGCGTGTGTTTACTGTCGATAAATCTACGCTTGAGTGCAATCATAAACAGCGGCGCGTAACGTGACTGGTGCGGGGCGAGCGGTGCCGATCGAACGGGCCAATCACGGCGCGCACGTACCCATGACGCGACGCACAATTGGCCGCGCAAAACTAATATTAACCGGAATTATCGGGCGCGCAATTGCCGCGACCGATATAATCTGAATGCTTTTACGGGCGTAATGAAGACGCGACGTTGCAGGGTCGAACCTGTTTAAGGTTATGTTCAGTTTTTCGCAGGAACGATGGCATAACTGTAATCTAGTTTCAATGATCGTTGTCTTGGTGGAAGATAGGTTCGATTGGTCATGGTCAAGCAATATAATATGTTGCTTCTTTTGAGCATAAAATATCAAAAATTGTCTGAGAACCAGCAACTTATTTCCAGTATCTTTCCTTGTTGAAAACTACTCTTTTGGTCCTACAAATGTCTAAATGTACATGTATTTTTACATGATGAACCAATTTCTGTGTGGAAATATAATTTATATATGGATTTAGTCTACGTTTCCTATTATAGTTTCTAGCTTTTATAAGTATTTTCCAACATGGTAGTCTTATACATGAAAGTATTACGTTATTGTTTTATACACCAGGAAACATTTATACCCCAGGTATTTTTAGAGTTAAAGATACCCATGTATGTTAGACACATGTCCCTGAGAATATACCTCACAAGATGTTAATCTTTAAGTACGTATACAATCCGTACGGAAGCCCCATATCATAATTATGATACCCTTAAAACGTTTAGCCTCGAGTTTCGATTTCATCAAGATGAAACACATTTTTGAGCAAGATATAACGTGCCGTCCGGCAATAATTATGTTACACCGGTCGCAACAAACTGAGAGCGACCTGCCCTCTCATGTGTCGGCGAGTGTGATTTTCGTCCGCCCCTGATCGAATCACCCCGCCGTCCTTTAATGCCATTAACGAGATATGAGGCGTGACTAATTACACGATCGATGAATTCCCAATCAAGGCGTCATCCTGTCGGCGTTATCGTCGCGCCGCAGTCCCATCGGGCACACGCGAATTTACATTGTAAATGCCGCGCGAATCATCCTTAATGGAATTTAAAACCCGACGCTGATTACGGTTATTATTGTAATTACTTGTCATTTCGTCCAGCCGAAGTGCAGTTGATTGACGCTAAGTAAACATTCGAGTCGGGCGCCGGCAGATCTCGCGTTGCGTAATGATACGGTGCTTTTTAATCTTTGACTTCTGCGGGATTGCTTTCGGCTTGAACGAGCGCACGGTTTCGGCCAACGGAAACACCTATTTGCGACGGTAATCGCTTTTCGGACGAGGCGGAGAGGAAAGGTGCAGTATTTAAATTTCGGCTTGGTTGGAATGAAAAAGCAATTTTAGATGAGAGGTTTAATAGGATGGTATGTTTGTATGATAGGGTGGTTTGAAGATCAATAAAATTAAATTTTGTCGCAGCTTCGTCCCGAAGATAGATCCAAGATATCAAACATTTTAGATAAAGTTTGATAACATGATCCAAGTTCTTGATCACAAAGAACTTGGTGATCCAAGTTCTTGATCACAAAGAACTTGGTGATCATGAACTCTTGATCACCAAGTTCTTGATGATCAAGAACTTCGATCATCAAGTTCTTGATGATCCAAGATCATCAAGAACTCGATGATCACCGAGTTAATGATCACCATCATGAACTTGGTGATCATGAACTTCAAGTGATCATGAAGTTTCGGAAGTTTGGAACCCCAATTGCCCCCATTTCCCTCCACTTTTCTCCAAACTTCCCCGTGTTATACATTCTCATCAATTTTTTCATATTTCCATGCAAAACCCTGGAAATGTCCCTGATTTGCCTGAAAATGTGAAACAAATCCAGGATTTACTCGGTACTTATTCCTAAGCTCTCATCATCATGTACAAAAACTGATTCCCTGTTCCGACCATCGTCTTCTCATACCCTACTCATCACCTCTAACCCCAACTGACACCTTTTCCACGCCTCTGCCTAAGTAGACACCGTCGTGGACCTTAGTATTCGATTTTTGAAAACCGCCTCCGACGCCGCATTCCCTTCTCCATGATTACCAATGACTCATTAGCGCCCGGCCGCAAACGGTAATTCACCGCGGCACATGCCTCGGGTGCAAACATGTCAGTTTCGCGCACGGGCCGCTGGGCGTCGTCCTCGCTCGCTGGGTGGCTCGCACACGAATTTTCCACTTGTTACGCGGGCTCTTTAATCGACGCGCGAGTCCCTCCTCGGACACGATTGATAGGTTAATTAACCTCGCGGCCGCAGACGTGACTAACGGGCCGCGTCAGCTGATGCGTAACGAACGATCCGGGTGTCGACATCGCGCCAACTTTTTCGAGATCGCTGACAGATCCTACAGCGACATCTAACTATCGGAATACATTATGCCGAGCATGAAACGTTTTTTCTCGACTTAGCTACAATTTATTGAACCAGTTTTAGCAATTGTGCAGTGGTACTGGTTCACGTTCTAGAAATGTCTTAGCCATGCTTAACTAAGACAGTCTACAATCTGTCTAGAAGAGAGTCTAGTTTGATCTAAGCCGTCGCATTTTTTCGGTGTTGATCTAGTTGGTTCAATGAGATCGATGGGTAGCAAAAATGCCGGTCGTTTTGGTCAGACAAGTGAAACCAAGCCGGCGAGCGAAGTGTCAAATTCCAATCGCGCGCATTAATAAGCTCATTTTACGGCGGCGTTTCTTTCGGAACGCACAACCGGTCTAAGAACACTGTCCTTTTCCAAGAAGTAAAGACACTCGAGTGTTCTTGAACCTTGGACCGCGATCCCATGATCCTGACACCGGCCAGAATTCCCCTAATTTGTTTGAGTGAAACAATATCGAGTTACTGGCGATGTTATCGCCGAGACACGCACGTGCTGCGGCTCTCGGAAGGTCTATCACGGTCTGAGCCGAGCTACCGTAAGGAGTTATCTGCGCGAATCTCAGGTGAGGCCGCTCGCAAAAGAATGGCGAAAAAATGGAGCGAAAAAAGTATGGCTCATGTTGGAGCACTAACCGATGTTCTTTGGGAATGATTGTTCATTATTTTGGGGAGCCCGAGAGGTTTCTCTTGAGGACAGGGTTGGATAAAGTTCATCTAGCTTGGAGTACGAGTAGAAGAAAATAGGGTTAAGATAGTTCAGGAGTGGAAGAGCTTTCTGAGGTATCTGTACCTAAAAAGGTTGTTGAAAGTGAAGATAGTCTGAGTTGATGGTTAGGGAAAGGATTAGGATAGGATACAAGATGGAGGAAAATAGACCTAAGACATTTCTAGGTACTAAACCCTAAACCCTACTCTAACTCCTAACGTACGTTCGGAGTTAGAGTAGGGTTTATTTCTAGGAAGAGGATTATAGTAGGATACAATATATAATAATCTAAAGTATCATTTATTTTCATTATTAATCTAAAGTATGAGAAGGTTCTCTAAACCCTTCACCCAAAGAATTGGACTCTTGCTGGGCAACTATCAGCAACATTAGACATCGTTTGGCGTCGAAGATCCATTAGATACGTTAAACCTAGATCCATTTAATTCTGGTCTTCATCTCAAAATGACTTAATTCAAAGCAACTATTCTAAAACAATATCATTTCAGTTAAAAAGATCTCGGAGTCCGATTATAAGTCTAGGAATTCCATCGAAGTCTAATGCCAGTGAAAAAATGTTTCGCGAAAATAGTCAGACGTGCCGACTGCCACCCATCGTGCAAAATTAGAGGCACCCGAGCAAAAACTGCCGATACCCGCGTTCGACAAGATGTCGCTGCTTAAAATTCCTACCGAGGTGCACGCGACGTGGCATCAATGATGGATCCGCCGCACCAGCCGTCCTCTCTTTTTAGGCCCCGAACGACAACTCGGGGGACACAAGAAACTGTCAGCCGACGTCATTCACCGAAGCGTCAAAACATCGATACACCATCTCCTGTCGCGCATCCTGTGTCGGACTCACGCGTGCGAAGTTATCGCGCACATCTCGGCCGGATCGTGTTTAGGAATCCGAATCTCGTCTGCCAACATTGTCGAACCGAGACAAGAAATCGACCGACAAAACTTCAAACCAGTCAAGGCCTCCATCTCTGAATTTGAAGAATCCGACATGGTGAACATTTTTGGGACAACATGCTCCACGTCGACGGTTTGGCAAGGACCACCTAAATCTCGTCTTCCAACATAGTAGAAGGCGATGAAAATGGGCTAATAAAAATTCAAACTATAAGTCATTGCTTAGTGGTTTCCATAGATGGCACCTACATGACGTGTACGTCTCCACCTGAAACTTCAACATACTACCTTTGAAACTGGACCGAAAGGTGCCAGTACCTAGTCCCAACCTGTCCAACTATGGTCTGCGGATACCTTCGGAGGATGGTCTCGTATTTCCGTCGGCGACCTCCGAAAAGACGAGGCCGTGGAGGTAGATAAGTGAAAAGCAAACTGAAAACTGGTCCGACTGAATGGCCGACCCTTTGAGCGGGAACCGGATGCGCGCGGAGTGCCGAGCGGACGTTCCATGCGTAATCCAGTTTATGAAACGTGGATACGCGGTTGTTTTTCTCGCGTCCGCACGACGAATGGACAGGAAGTTGGCCTAAGTCTGAATGTGTCTAGGGGCGCGCGGGTCAATGCCTCTTTCAAAATCGTCGTACCTGCGAGCGCGTCGCACAGAAATCGAGGAAAAAAAGCGGCCGTCCGGGGAAAAAGCGAAATAAACGAGGCGCACAAAAATGCCCGAGCAGGAAGCGGTCCCCGCTCGTTAAAGACAACGCGCGAGCTGAAACGAAGACGAACGCGCGGACGAAGAGGAACTGCTAATTAGATGGCGCGCGTGTTAGTATATTGGACGCGTACCGTGATTATGGCCCACGAGCAAAAGGAATCGAGACGCGCATCTTATACGTGGGCTTCATTACCGAACCGTGTTAATTAGTCCGAGATAGCCGATTGAATATAGAACGTGCGCTGTGATCGTTTTTCATCCGTGCACAATTAAAAATTAATCGGCATTCGTAGTAATTACCCACGATTTACCGTCGTGGCTCACTGAAAAATCGCACCTCCAGGCGAAGTGTTGGAGAAATGCGGCAAAAATGGACGTGGGGTGAACAACTCGAAAGGATCAAGGTGTGGAAAACAGCAAACCTGACAGTATGGTAACATTAACCATTGGGTATATTCCAAATGGTTTTTCAGCTTAGAAGATAGACGAGTAGGAAATCTAGAAGTTTTTGTTACTTAAACTTCGATGCAAACACCTAGAAAATGATTGGAACTACTAATAATGTCGGTTTCCATCTAGAAGACTTCTAACCCGGAAATTCGTCTTCGTGCACGACCCTCGAGGAGTTTTGGAATTCCCATCATTACTTACCATTCCTCAACCAAATTCTCTCCCAATATCAAGGTCTCCTACAGAAAAACGAAATTCAGTTTCGTCCACAATTGCAGTGTTCATTAATGGGTCAAACCACCACCGGTGTTTACCAGCCAATCGGACCCCTCGATCCACTTTGTGTCGAACCGCCCGAGGCCGTTCGCGTGCCCAGGCCCACTTCCGAAAAATTTCAACTCTGACCTCGCCCGGACCTGTTTCGGTAGCGGCATACCGTTTACGGGAATAATAGCCGCGGTATGATAATTACCACGGAATAATTGCGCCGACAATTTCTCCGCTCGGGAGACCTGCAATTTCGCCCCATGCGAAAATCCGCGTTTCGTGCGATGCTCCGGGTATGCGAATCGCCGTGCCGATTCCTGGAGAGAAACGCGCAATCGCCCAACGATGGCGAGTGTAATTTGAAATTTCTTAGGCGGAACCCCGATAGCTATAGCTTGAGTTTCGGGCGCGCGATAATGAGTTGCGTGCAGCCCTTTTCCGCCGGTTATTAACGAAAATTAGCATTAGTCGGCGCGCACTTAACGCGCGCTCCGTATTCGGCGGCAAAAAGACGCGATAAACGAGGCGGTTTCAGCGTATCAAATGCGCATTAGCAGCACGTGGGACGCCACGAGATACACGCGGGTTACGCCGGTATCGCCGCAATTAACGTCGACGAGCGACTGAACGAGTTCAACATAAATAAGGCGCAAAAATCGCCGGATGACGATTGCACGGGAGTTGCGCGAATGACAAACGGGTAATGAAGACCTCGTAATTATTAAGGGATCGCGCTCGTTAGGGGCCGATTAACACGCGATAATTATCATATTGCTGGCAACGTATCATCAGTCTTGTTCGGGAACCGTGATTATGATGAAGAAGATCGTTTATGAAGACAATGATTAATGTTCGCGAGCGATGTTCACGTGGAAAGAAACATAGAATTGTGATGATTTATCA
Organism: Ceratoteleas bidentatus; assembly: GCA_022817645.1. Classification (NCBI taxonomy): domain Eukaryota; kingdom Metazoa; phylum Arthropoda; class Insecta; order Hymenoptera; family Scelionidae; genus Ceratoteleas; species Ceratoteleas bidentatus. The sequence goes on from JABFPB010000581.1 coordinate 27,345, forward strand.
AGGAAGGTTGAAGATATGTTGGATGGCAAGTTATGATACATGTTTCTCAATGGTGGTGATCAAACAATTCTTTGCAATTTTTTGAAACTTTAATCTAAATAACTAGAAAATCAATGGATACATCAAAGACATTGATTTAGAAGATTGGTTTAGAAGACTAGAAGACTTCTAACAAGAAAATCAATGGATACACCAAAGACATTGATTTAGAAGATTGATTTAGAAGACTAGAAGACTTCTAACCAAGAAGTTTAGCTTGCTTCATTAACCATGGGGATTTTCGGAATGCGAATCCTCTCTTCTTATCCTTCGACCACATTATCTTCCAATATCACAGTTGCAGCAAGTAATATTTTTTCAATCTAGAAGACTTCTAAAGTTAATCATTCAGCTTATTACATCAACCACGAGGAATTTTGTGATTCCAATCATCACTAACCATTTGCCTACCAAATCCAGAAGATGGTAATATCATGTTATAGATAGTATCTTTCTACCGATCGTGTCATAGATGATGAGCAGTAATTTTGCAATCTTAGTCAAAATATGGGTTAAAAGTTCCAAGAAAATTAACTTAATCATGATTGTATGTCATAAACGGTAGAAATCAATTGGCTCATCAAATAACAAACGCATACAACTTGTATGCTTATCAAGCGACACTTTCTCGCGGATTTGCAGTGCTTGTAGCTTCGTATGCTACACAACGACAATGACGGGGACAGAAAAAGACGACTAATCGTATCTCAATCTTCTTGACAAGGTCCCCTAAGACAAGTAAGCAGGAAATCGTGACAATAAAGTCATAATCTGAAATCGACGGAGAGCGACATGCGGTTACATTTTGTTCATCCGGGCCGAACCAAGGATGCCTTTTGAACGCGATCGTGGGCGACGCGCTTGAATGGGGATCATTTACTCGCATTCAGCGGATCCCAGTGTAGCGTCAACCTGTCTTGTATCGGACGACGCGCGGCACCGAAATAACGATATCAAATAAAACAAAGAAACAAAAACAAACTCGCTCGGCACAAAGACGGCGCGCCGGATATTTCAAACTCGTTTTATTGGCCAGTTTACTTTGTCATACAGTCAAATGTTAATGAACGTGAAAGCGAGATCGGTTTCTTTGGTCTGTGTTTTCTACTACGAAGTCCACAATTTGGAGTATTGGCGACTGTGTGAAGTATTGTCGATAGTATATTTAACTGTCTTCGAAACCCTCGAATATAAAAAATAGAGAAGTAGAATGTTTTTTATTATTTTCTTCGAAAATAATCAAGATTTTGGGAATTTAAAAAATTCCTCATATCCTGCCGTCTGGTAGCAAGTGGTACATAATATCCCGGCGATGTTGAACATTGTGAGCGGAAGCCCGCGCGTATCACGATGGGAGCGCGGTTACCGTAAATTCCCGGGGCCCGGCGTGTCAATCTCGCGTTGCATCGCCACGTTTCGGAGCGACGCTGCAAGCTGAGCAGCGCCCGCGAAAAATCCGCGCGACCTGTGTGGTCGGGAAACGGGCGCCACGAACACCCAAAGTCCCACGCGTCCATTACGCGGACACGGATACGTGTCAGGATGATATGTCCCGGACTACCGGCGCAATTGTCCGAGTCGATGTAGAGACTGAGAAAAGGCACATGTTTACCGGACGATGAATCATTGTTGAATTTTCGTTGTAAAAATAGTGATAGAAGATCAGAAGATGATAAAAGATTTTTACCAGTAAAATGAAAGAAGATTGAAGATAATTCAGCAGATATTCGATGTTGAATCAGCATCAATGTCTCCACATTGAATCTCATGATAAATCAGTATCAACATTTTTCCCGTGTGAAAACGAGACCAATCTTATTTTTTTCAATTAAATCATGTTTCGGTTCCCTTTGTCAGAAGACGGATCTCGATTAGGTCAGAAATGTGTTTGTAAATTTGTAGCAACCCTAACAGACACACCTCTAAAACTCGTAGTTTCGACGTGGAATCTATGTGGAAACTATGTCCGAATGTTCCTCCACATAGAATCCACGTGGGTGCCATGTTCAATGTCCATATGGGAATATTGATCAGATTATCCTACCTCTACTTGGAGTAACTCTCAACACATCATTCTACTCTTTTTTCTCCTTCCTTTTCAAGGTCTCCAGCTACCTTGAGAAGACAAAAAACGTAAAAAATGGGAAGAAATGGTTAAATTGAAATTGAAAAGGGTGACAAATTGGGACAAGTCCACCTTTCCGGCGGAAACGGCGACGGTCTGTCATCGAGCTACCAAAATCGATACTTAAGTGTCGTCTTTGGGGTACGACTGGAAGCTCTTCCACCTCCAACTTCCCGGAAAGCCATCGTTACAATCGCAACCTGGAGGACGGGATCACTTTGTTCGCTTTGTTCTTTCGCGTCGTCAAATGTCAATGTACAAACAGCCGAGCGGTGTATCGGTTCCCATAAAAAAAGGCGACGCGCCTCGGACAATGGGCCGACGCATTAAAAAGATTATTTCGTTCGAAATGGAAACGACGGACAATGCGCGCGGGTTAAAGGGTTTAAGGGCCAGCGAATCGTCGGCCGAGAGTGTTTAATTCGGCGATCCTTTGTCCGCCCGGGACATTGAAACGCGATCCGCCGATCCTTTCCCACAGAGTTGCCCGAAACCTGAAAATCTTTTTCTATTCTCCTTTTTTTCCCTTTCACTGCAGCGAGCTGCCTTTTCTTCTCGATGGGAATGGACCTCTTCTTCGGGCGCTTTCCTTTCCTGCGTTTCTTGCTTAATGCGGAGAATCGCGAGCAACTGGAATGGAAGGACGGTGGGAAATGGCCAAAATTTGATTCTTATAGAGCAATGACCACTTTGGTCTGGAGAGACATAACCTTTGAACATAGTTGCGCAAGAACTTTTTGGGTTTCGGTACCAGATAAGAATTAGAATCCGTGTGAATAATGGAATCAAAGTAAACTTCCACCCAGAACCTGGTAATCCGTGAAAGCATCAGACCCGTTTTGACCGCGAACCCATTCAGATCGATTTTCCCATCCAACGCGTCCACGACAATCGCCGACCCAAAAACAACACCCTTCAATCAAACATCGAACTGATAAGCATCGCCCAGCCCAAACATCCCGTCCCTTTATCTCCCCGAGATTCCTCGTCTCTTCGACAAAAACCTCCGAACAAATCCCCTCATTATTCGTCCCCCTTGATCCGCGTTGTGTTTACTTAGCTCGCACTTTACCGCGTTTAATTTCGTCGACCCGACCCAGGGGAAACGTTCTCCAATCCGATCGATCTCGAAAAAAAACAGGGTCTTCAACAAAAAAAAACTCCGTTTGGGAAAGCACCTTGCGCGGCTTTTTCCGGGAAGAGCATGTGCCGCACATGTCCCGACTGGATGCGTCTTTGTGGATTACCGCGTGGTAATTAGGGGATATCGATGCCCGGGCGCGTTTCTTCCGCGAGAAATTGAGAGGCGTTTAATTTTTGACGGGGGTCTCGAGTAGAAAACCATATGGCGCTGTTTGTGGCGCGTGGCGGCACAAAGGACCCGCGCCGAGTTTCCGTTTAATTGCACCATGTGGCGCTGCGCGGAGGACCTGGCTATCTCATTTGTGGTCGGCAACTGTCATGTGCCGATGTGGACCCCCGGATCGTCATCTTGACGACGTGTCTGATGCAAGTGTTTGCGAGGGAAAAACGTGTTTGAATTGCGGGGTGCTTGCGAGGACGTTTGGGAAGCATGTTGATAAATATTTGTTGTAGGTAGATAGGTGTTGGACTGTCAGGAAAATCATAAAGAATCTGTGGTATAATGTAACTTAATTGAAATCGACGTCAAAATAAGTAAACGTTAATACTGACCTCATATCAGATTTTAAATTGGATCGAAGACAGTAATATTGGATGTGATATCCTTCGAAAACTTATTCATACAAAACTTCGTAACTTAACATCAACTCAACATCGACAATTTCAATATTGATGTGAATGCTTCAAATATTTCATTCATATATTAATATTACCACTTTCGCTCAGCGGTAAAGTATTCGATTTATACCCGTCAGGTCATGGGTTCAAGTCTCAGTGCTGGTACTGATAAAAAATTAATTCACATATTGACTCAACACCGATTCAACAAATCTTCATCTCGAAGTAAATATTCCAACATCTCTCATTCTCTTAAATATTCCCCAATTATCCAAAGAACGCGCTTAAACAAAAAAGTTCGTCAAACCTCCATCCCACCGTTCGAATAAACCGTAACAATTTCAGGTACGCGTTAACGCCACCTCGACCTGGGCACGGTGCTCTTAGCTGATTGGACACGAGCATGATTCATCATCATAGGGGAGCATTCAGTAGGGCAATCTAAATGGCACATGGTGGGCAGCACAAATGCCATATATTCGTGCCGCGTCGGTAAGACACTGGTACGCGCAGCGTGTGCCACCTTACGGATAATAAATAGCTCCTTTGTCTGGCACGCAGCGATCAAAAGACGAGTGAAAATCCCCTCGGGGTTGGCCATCGATAGATCTTGCGCGCAGACTCCGAAACGGTGGGCGTTTGGCGCACGGCAACCCACCTGTTGTTGTCTCCTGAGCATGTGTTTCGGGACCCTTTTTTCGCCTGAGTCGAACTGATGTGCGGGCCGCATTCAAATATTTGGACCCGACGAAATCACGCGGCTCGATTCACGAAGATATATCTCGCGATCCCGCTTCGTTAATCAGCCGTAATATGACGCAAAGAGAGGAATCCCTTTGTTCGCGAGATTAACGATCGCGATTTTGAATAGGTTCAGGAATGAACGATATATCATAACCGTCATTATTAGTGATAATTGGGAAGGTTCGTAATGTTATTTAGGTTTAGTTGTTTTACATTTTTTTCAAAATATTTATTTTCAAAATATTGACTTTCAAAATTATGAGTAGCGGATTGAATCAATTTTAATTTAATATTGAATTGAATCAAATGATGGATTAAAAAAATTAGTTCATATTGATTCAGTATTGACTCAATATTTATTGACTATTGACTTAATATTGATCGAATGTTGACCCAATACTGATTCAACATTTATTTAGTATTGTTTAAACGATGGATAAGTATAATTTCAACGGGTATTCAACACTGATTCATAATTCATTTAATATTGACTCAATATTGACTCAATTAATTTAATATCGTTTAAACGATGAATAAGTAATATTTCAACGGGTATTCAACACGGACTCATAATTCATTTAATATTGACTCAACATTTAATCAATTTCGACTCAATATTTATTGACTATTGACTTAATATTGATCGAATGTTGACTCAGTACTGATTCAACATTTATTTAGTATTGTTTAAACGGTGGATAAGTATAATTTCAACGGGTATTCAACACTGATTCATAATTCATTTAATATTGACTCAACATTTAGACTCAATATTGACTCAATTAATTTAATATTGTTTATTATTATTCCATAATATTGTTTATTATTATTATTCCATTAACGGGTGTGCACCCTTTAATGGAATAATAATAATAATAATAATAATATTGTTTAAACGATGAATAAGTAATATTTCAACGGGTATTCAACACGGATTCATAATTCATTTAATATTGACTCAACATTTAATCAATTTCGACTCAATATTTAATCATTATCGATTTGCACACAATCTTCAGCAAAGATTGCCATAAAGGTATTCATCTCCATCAATCACTGATTCAATATTGACTCAATGTGGATTTGCAGCCAATATTTAACATCACCAGCAAACTATAAATGTATCTCGATCAACTATTGACTCAATATTCTCGAATTATTAATTTATTGTTGAGTGTGTTTTTAAATTGTACTTATTAACAGCAAATTTTTATGTACACCAATTAAACATTTGCTAAGATTTACATTTGCTGTTTGCAAATTGATTCCCATGCCAACGAAATTTTTCGTACAATAAAAATATATTTTCGGCTATTTTCTCCAACGACGGTCTCGACTGGCAGAAAATCGGTTCGAGCGATAAAAAATTGGGCCGAAAATCGTGGTCGTCTCGGTGCCCGGCGACATTAAAAGGGACGCCGCGAAATCAGGTGTGGCCGACTTCTTTTCGTGGTGTCACGGTTTTGGCGACAAAAGGCTCGAACCCGCGTAAAGCGACGTCGCTTGATAGACAGGGGCGGCGTATCTTCACTCGCTTCGAGCGTTTTTTGTGTTCGCGCGCAGCAACAAAAGCGATCCACTGAAAAAGACTACGACGATTCGCGCAAAAAGCCGCGAATCGTCAACGTTCTTTTCTTGGTCCCCGCTTGGCGATTCGTGTTTCTGTTTGCCGACTCGTTTAGCCGCTCATTTCCCAAACAAGGGGATAATCGGCCGGACGGGCTAATTGTTCGCTTTTTCGAGCCGACGTTTTTGGATGGCGACAAATTGGACGCTCAGGTGAACCAAGACAGGTGTCTGTTTGGGAAATATTTCGAAGCGTATGAAGCGATTAAGCTAAGTGTCCCAATTAGTGGTCCGATGAAAAAAGGTTGGGATACATTTTGTGATTTTTAAATCTATGTAGAGATGTAAATCGGACAGACTTCGATCTATCTTTCCTAAGAGACAAACCTCCAAAACACGTAGATTCGACGTGGAATCTACGTCGAATCACCTCCGAATGTTCCTCCACGTAGAATCCACGTGGATTCAATGTTCGATGTCTATACAGGTTGTTTAACCATTGAGTCATTATTTATTTAATTCTGTATTGCCAATTTCGACTCAGTATTTATTTGATGCTAAATCTGGAATGAACTATTAAATTAATATTAACTTAATGTTTATCAGCCAATACTGGTTCAATATTAGTAAACAACGAGAAATGAATATCGATAAAAACTTGAAAAGTAACCCCATGTTAAAATAGTATTTTACCCATGTTTAATCTGCAACGCTGCACCTTCCCACTTCACAATCCAAACCCCATTTCCCACTTCCTTTATACTCCCTTCCATTCGATATTTCGCGTGCACCGACACAATGACGATTACACAATTTTCGAAAAAAACTTTTCCAAAACCATCATTCCTTTCACCCGCTCCGTCCCTTTCATTCACCTTCCCATCCTGCCCGCTCCGAAACGCGCCACAATGACGTCGATCCTCGAGAAAAAAGTCGTCGAATCATTCACGCGTCTCCGCGCATTATCTCCGAAATCTGAATTTCGGTCGAAAAGCGTCGTAAAAAATCGGCCGATTTGATTATCGATCGGCGCACAAAGGCTCGATGGCAAACAAAGAAGAAATGCGGGTTGGGGGGAAGGGGGACAGCAAGCTCTTTCCCGCTGAAGAAACAGTTTGTCGCGGACAATGTAAACACGATAAAATCGACACAAGTGCGAGCGAGAGATAATTCCCGATATTGGGAATGACAGCAGTTGGATTTCCCTTTGAGCCGCTGGCCCGGGGCCGAAAATTGAATGGGAAACTCGAGCGAGCGGGCGTTCGTAAGGTGCACGCCATTGTCGCGCGAACGTGAATGAACCGGCGAACAAGTGTACCTGTTCACAATGCCGGGAATGCGTGGTATCCTGGCTGATTTACAGAGTCGCTCTCGCGCGATCCGATCCATGAAGAGGGATGGAAATCGAAGTCCGCCGATGACGCGATTCCCCGGATGAAAGGATTTTCGATGGCCGGTTTCGGGTGGAGAGACTGAGTTGAGATTTCAGATTTCCAGTCAAATTGCGAAAACTTGGTATATTATTTCTGTCTGAGTCGATTCAATATTAACTTTAGTTGAAGTAACTACCCAGTGAAAAATTCCTAGCTCGTTTCCTAGCTAGGAAAGGAGCTAGGAAATTGGCACATAGGAAACGAGCTAGGAAACTAGCAAGGAAATGAGCTAGGGAACTAGCTAGGAAATCCGAGTCGGATTTGTTGGAGAAATTTATAAAAATTAGAATTATTCCAAAATTATTTTAATAAATCGAAATGACCCGCAAG
>JABFPB010000582.1:0-35343 GCA_022817645.1 Ceratoteleas bidentatus
AATATCTCGGCTTCTAAACAGACGAAAGGCTTGGGAATTTGACAAATTAAATAGTAGACTCGAAATAAACCAGATTTAAAGTTTCATCGAATTCTCATTATTGTAACTTAATAAGGGAACTACCTTAAGTAATTGATAGGAATCTGGCAAATTTCGGTACTTTTCGGTAAAATTTGTTATAATAGAGGAACAGAAATTAATTTTAAACAATTGCAAGAAAAGCGAAATACTTTCTCTTCGATTAATTAAATTTAGAATTTTGTTTTAATTATTGAATCATTTTTACAACATTTAGAGATTTATTTTCTAAAATTGATGTCGAAAACAATATTGAAAAATGCAATAATTCTCTGGTAACATAAATTGAAATTTTTCTTGTTTTCGAATATCTTCCACGAACAAATGAATGCAAAACGTAGTTGCCACGATACTCTCGAAACGTATCAATAATCAGTACACAAAAAACCTAAAAAAATAAAATTAATTACATTCGATAACAAAAAAATTATAATTCGATAACAAAAAAAATACAACATAGAAAAATGTTTTTAATATCAAAGCATTCCAGTCGCAAACATAAAAGGGTGGACTTACGTTTGAAATCTGTGAAAATTGAAACCATTCTCAGTTAAGTAACGAAAATTCATTTTCGTTCAATCAACTTTAAAGTAAAATACTAGTAAAGTGAAGCAAAAGCCAAAATAGGTTACTTTTAGGCATTATTTGACTTTGTTTAAATTTGACAAATAGTAAAATTGACAAACTTAGCGCAGGAACATTTTTCATTTAAAACATTCAACATTTACGAAATAAAAATAAAAACATTTAAAAATATAACGCAAAAAAACATTTATAAATTTGAAACTTTTAATTTTCAATTTTTTTTGAAACTTTAATTAAAATGATTAAACTGTAAAATGTGTAATTATTTAATTATTCAAAAAACTTTAATTTAAATTTTAAATTATGAAATTTGAATACAATAATTTCAATTTAAATTTAGCAACTTTTAAATTTTTTAATGCTGAATGAATATTCAACATTAATTTCTGTTATTTGTATAATATTTCATTCTTATAAATAATGCAATTTGTATTAAATTTTTTAATTTTTTAAAATATTTTTAAAAAATTAAGTTTTTAAATATATTTTTAAAAAATTTAATTTTTAATTTTTAAGAAATTTTTTTAAACATTCAATATTTTAATATTTTTATGGTCTCTTTTTTCTGCTTTCAGGCCTGCACCTGCGGAGCATCGAAGAGCCGAGAATGACGGCGGAAACGGCGGCTCCGTGCGTGCAGGGGATGCAAGGAGTTATGACCGGTCAGGGTACCCTGCAACAACTACAAGATACAAAATTGTCGGGCAGTTACTATCCATCCACGTCGACCATCTACGACCCGGAGTACGCTCGCATGGAGGCCTGGCTCGACGAGCACCCCGATTTCGTTAACGACTACTTCCTAAGGTAAATGAAACGCGAATGAATCGAATCGAGTCCCGATGGCCGCCCCATCTCGTCTCTTTTGTCAAAACGAGTACCGGCGCATTTGGCGCGGCGTCAAAGCTAAGTTTACAGCTCGTATACTTAGACCTTGCAAAACAGAATCGGCGATGAAGTTGATGTCGAACGAGCGCGTTTAAATTGGCTGTTTCGCGCCAAAACTGAATTACAAATTTTAACCTCAAAATGGGCGTGACGTTCGCCAACAATTACAAAAAACCTTGCAGAAATTAAATTAATAAATAAAATGAAATAAAATGAAATAAAATAGAATAAAATAAATAAAGTAAAAAAGTAATTCCACCCATACAGACATCGAACGTGGAATCCACGTGGATGCTAAGTGGAGGATGTAGATTCGACGTAGATTCCACGTTGAATCTACGTGGAATCTACGTCGATTCCACGTAGAAAATTAATAAAATTATTAAAATTAATAAAATCCATTTATTCGTGTATTATTAAATAATTAAACTAATTACAGAAGTAAATAAATAAACCAATATAATTAATTCGTTTTCCCCGAGTCACATTTCTTGTTGTTTAATTAACTTATATGAAACGCTGAAAAAGTCGATAATGCAGAAATCTGACGAGCGAAGTTTCACCTTAATTGTCGACATTGGCCCAGTTGGACTGTTTCTCTGCTTTATTGATAAAAATATAGGTTGATGTGAAAGAGACTGCAATATTGAACGTTTTCCCAATATTAGGGCACACGTATTGGTTTTAAATAATGCACTATTTCTAGTCTCCGTTTATGTCATCCGCATATACCCCTTCGTGTTATTAGATTATACGTTTTCACTCGAGAGTAGTTTACATGGCGCGCTAGAAACAAAGAAAACCTAAAACTGATATCGATTCCGCGCACTTGTTTCGCGAAATTGTTCAGATGTCTCGCGTTTACGACGTCCCGTTATTTTCTAGCAAAATTAGCAAAAATGGAAGAGTAGAGTCGAGTTCTTCCGAAATTTGCTACAGTCATGTTTCGGACGTTATTTTAGGTTTTTTAATACTTTTTTCTCAACGTTCCACTTTCTCACTCGGTGTAAAAACTTTTTACGGTCTCTCTGGCGTATTTGAAACAGTATCCTTTGTTTAAAATAATTAAATTCGTTGATTGAAAATAAGACTTTTACTCGAAACGAGGTGTTACTTTTAGAGTTAACTTAGTTTTTGCAACGTAATGTAATGATGTGGATTACGTTTTATCTGTACTTTGGGTTCGTATATATATATTATGTGAAAACAAAAACAAAACGAAAACACAAAAATAAGATTTGAGAAAACATATAAAGTTGAAAGACCCATCTTTTATTAAGTAAAAAATATCTTTTTGGGCCAAAATAAAGCCAAAATGGCACAAAAGAAATAATTTTGGCAAAAAAGGAATCCTTTTCATTTAAAAGGAATCGTTTTCATTAAAAACGAATTTTTAGGTTAGTTTTTTCAGTGCATGTCTATGTCTGCATATATGCTTATATATATGGCGAATTTATGTGGCACATATTCTTGTATTTATAAGATATTTATAAGATATATATAACATAACATGTTACAATGTTACATGCAGACATTTTCACATATATGGGCTATATATGTCTACACATGTCTGCCATATATGACCCATATAAGTTTCCCCCCGAGATGCTACTTTCTGAAACAAACTTTATTCGACTAAACTGAACACCCTAACCACATCTGACCCCGTAATCTCGCGGTTTCGCGTCAAAAGGCTAAATACCAAATTTCACTTGGCCGTCAAAACTTGCGCGCGAAAATCCGCGGCGATTAAGCTCGCGACATTTCCGATTAAAACTGTAATTGCACGAATTTTCCGTAGGGATTGCAGACGGAAAAAGTTTGCAATCCCAAGGATAGCCGGGGACAAAAATGCAGATCGTGCGTCACATTTTGCAATTGCCCGGCTTTTCCACAAAGCGCGCAGCGGATTCTTTTCCAGGCGGGGTCCGACGAAAAAAAGGTTACGAGACAACGATACCCGGGAGACACTTTGATCTCGCACGGTTTAATTAAAGTCGATGCGAAATTTCGAGATCGCTGGCCGGCGCCAAGAAAAGAGGCGTTTGGCTAATTTCGTTAGAGTCGCACAAACGAATTTTTCGTTAAGGGGGTTGTTGGGAATACGTTGGTCAAGCGACGGTCTAAGACGAAACTTTTTTTGTCAGTGTTATCACTTAAATCTGGTATTGATTAATAATATGAGAAGCAGATACTGGAATAAAATATTGAGAGCGATAAGAATTTAACAAATTCTTATTTTTTCCATATAGAATGGAAAAATTTAAGGGGGCAGATGGAGTAGGGAAAAGTAACCAAATTTCTGAAATATTATACTTTGGCAGACACACAAATTTTTCGAAATTGTTAAAAACAAAATTTCAGTAACTAATAAATTTCGAAAGTTTTTTTAATTTTTATTTTCTTCATTTAATTTTAATTTTTATTTTAGCCATATATCACAAAATTTTTTTAACGAAATTTTTCGATATTTGTGGGTACGCCAAGTTTCTGAAAGTACGTAATAAAAAATACGGCAGCCTGTCAATGCAGTGAGTTTGCGAGGATTTATAATTGCAGGCAAAGGCAGTTGCACCTCTGATTTACGGAGCGAGTGTTATTCATCGCCTATCGGAACTCGTATCTAGCACAATTAATTTGCGTATCCGATGATGGTGCTGTCAGAGTTTTTCAGGTTACGTTCATGGCCATTTTTATTTCAGCCAATGACGTCTGGGGAAGGTCTCGATCGCGATTGCTATTTTGTTAGTCTTTTGCGTCATTTAGTACATTTGACTGAATTTAGTCGTTTTCGAAAATTCATGCCAAATTTTAACTTTCGCGAAATATAAAATTTGGGATAGTCCATAAATTCCCTTTTATGATAAGTGTTTACGTTTATATAATAATTTATAGTTGTTTTTATTTTTTTGCCTATTATTATTTTAAATTATGCAAGAAAAACAATACAATACAATAAAATATAATTTGTTTTCTCAGTTATATAATTAGAATTTGTCAAATTACATTTAATTATAATTTGAAAATAAGCGGGAAAATTTTATTAATTTTTTTTTGTTTTTTTATTCGAATTTCATACCAAATTACTTTCAGAAAAATTTAAAAAGTTTTTAAATCATTTTTTAAATAAGTCACTTTCTTAAAAAGAACCTCGAATCGACAGTGCTCTTAATTGATGGTCGAAATACGTGGCAGTCCATGCAATTCAGAGGTGCCGCGGTTCCGGAATAATTAACACCTGGCTCGGCGATTTCGCGCGCATATTTCACGGCCGAACATCCGCCGCTATTTCAATTCGTGGAATGAACTCTCGCTTTATGTTCGTGGCGGATGTTTTACAGTTCAAAATCAACTGTCAGTTTTATGACTATGGTAATATTCCTCGCTGATCGTTTTCGACAAAGAAACGCACCGGGGCCTCTTTTTTCTCTCGCTTTTTACGCGAAAAATAATCATCGCGCAAAAGTCGTCTTTTTGTCGGACAACTGTTGTTGAGTCAGAAGAAATCTTGACGGAAAACATTTTGTTTGTTTGGATCAACATGGTAGAGGTCAAATGAATACAAACACTGAACCTAAAGAAAGACGCCAACACTATTTACCTTTTTGCATCTCCAGTATTTACATATCTCTGCCCTTTTCAAATGTTAAAGAGCATAGATTTACACAGAACCCCCCTAACAGATACACCTCTAAAACGTAGATTCGACGTGGAATCTACGTCGAATCTACGTCCGAATGTTCCTCCACGTAGAATCCACATGGATTCCATGTTCGACGTCTATATGGGCCTTTTCAGTTTAATACGATCGCCACGCCATCTACGCTCGAAGTTGTTAGTGGAAACAAGGAATTGGATTTGGGAATCAGAGGAATTAATAAATAAAACAACAGCATTTTATTAGCTATATTTATAACTATATTTTTTATATTTTTATAATTACATTTAGGTTAGTTTGCTCGGCCCACACTAAAAAGTCCCACGTTGCGTTCGCAGGAAAGTAACGCGTCAAACGGTGGACCTGTGGCTGGTTTCGCACGCAACGCCGACGTCATCCTCCGGAAGTTGCATGGAATTGACGAGCCCGACGCATGCTGGTGCGCCGTCCAATTCCGGACGTGTGGGTTCTGGCGGATCCGGCGCCACTACCCCCGTCAGGAAGATCTCCGCACACGAGTTCGAACGGGGGGGCCTGCTTAAGCCGATAGTCAACACGATCGACGGAACGCCGACGTTCCTCAGCGTGTCGCCCACCGAACCCGGACAACCGGGAAACCAGCAGATCGGGACGGGCAACGCCAATCGGCCCCAGCGACGCTCCAGACATGAGCTCAGGCACTTGGATGAGAAGGACCTAATCTTCGAACTGGTTTGTGCCATTCCTATCCGCCATAGACTATGAAATTAGAGAGATACGCGACGCCCCTAGCGGATTTTCGTAAAACTATGAAAAATGGCGGATAAACCAAATCGACAGTCATTGTTTTCATAAAAAAGACATTTTACCTTATTTTAAATTAGGATTGGATGAATTATAAGGTGAAAAACAAACAACTTCGACCAAATCGTTTTGTTGTGTTTAAGCTGAAATACGGTGAATCGAAATAATAACAAAGTAAAACCAACAACATCTCATCCAACTAAATGTATTTATGTGTTTTAACTCGGATAATTCCTTGCGTGTGGGTGTTAATTTTTTTAATACGACAGTAAACCTGATTAATTGACGTCTGCGTTGACGACAGATTTCCTTAACAGGAGTGAGTTCTTAGGATAAGACATGTTAAATGATCGAGTGTAGTGGACGCCTGGCCAATTATCCCGTTCGCACATAACGACGTTATTATTAATTTAAACCGAAAACACTGGTTCCTTTGTTGCGACTTCGCGATTTCTTACAAAGTCGTCACGTCGATTAGTTACTTCCGTCGAATGCAACCGGCTGCTGCCTGTTTCGGGTTTCAGGATATAGATACGGTCAAGTTTCATTACAGCCAAAGGTTATCCTCTTTTTTAGACTGTCGAATACCTAGAAAATAAAAAATCCTCAGTTACTGTAATTTTCAGAGCTTTTCCAAAACGAAATGAATAAATCCTTTGGTAGTTTCATTTATTTTTGAATATAGATATTTTTATGAGCCTAAATTTTACTACACAGATAGATAAGGTACAAAATATCTTAAGGTCGAAGAGCCCTCATAACCCCTGGAATATTCGCTGCTAAATGCTAAATGTTTTTTCCCAACCATTACATTACAGGAGGGTAATCTAACAAGGTCTATCTTCAAAACGCTCAAAATTTCCAGGTGAAAGACATTTGCAACGAACTGGACGTACGGTCGCTCTGCCATAAGATCCTGCAGAATGTCAGCACGTTGTTGCACGCGGATCGCGGGTCGCTCTTTTTGGTTCAGGGTGAGCGAGGGAGTGGTTGCATGCCGTCCAACAACCACAACTCCATTGGCATCAGCAGCAATGGCTCAAGACGCACCATGGACCGGAGTCCAGGCCAGTCGTACTCCCGAAGCAGGTGCCTGGTGTCGAAATTGTTCGACGTATGCTCCAGGAGCACGCTCATGGAGATGGAAAAGAAGGACGAAATCAAAATTCCCTGGGGCACAGGAATCGTCGGCTATGTGGCGGAGAGCGGCGAGCCCGTCAATATCCCCGACGCGTATAAGGTCTGCCATCAATACCCAGAGTTAGCCTTTCTAAGTTAAGATCTACCATCAATTCATTCAGAGTTGCCTTCCTAAGTTAAGATGTACCATCGATACACCCTGAGTTAGGCTTCCTGAGTTAGGGTCTACCATCAGCACACCCAATTAGCCTTCCTAAGTTAAGGTCTACCTTCAATTCATTCAGAGTTGCCTTCCTAAGTTAAGATGTACCATCGATACACCCAGAGTTAAGCTTCCTGAGTTAGGGTCTACCATCAGCACACCCAAATAACTTTCCTAAGTTAAGATCTACCATCAATTCATTCAGAGTTGCCTTCCTAAGTTAAGATGTACCATCGATACACCCAGGGTTAGGCTTCCTAAGTTAAGGTCTACCATCAGCACACCCAAGTAGCCTTCCTAAGTTAAGGTGTACCATCAATTCATTCAGAGTTGCCTTCCTAAGTTAAGATGTACCATCGATACACCCAGAGTGAGGCTTTCTAAGTCAAGGTCTACGATCATCACACCCAAGTAGCCTTCCTAAGTTAAGGTGTACCATCAATGCACCCAGAGTTAGCCTTCTTAAGTTAAAATCTACCATCAATTCACCCAGCGTTAGCCTTCCTAAAATTAGGTCTACCATCAAAACACCCAGAGTTAGCTTTCCTAAATTATCAATCTCTTCCCATGGTTATAAATCGCTGTAGAGATTGCCCTGAAGTTATAATTCCTTCAATTGTAGTATCTCAAATCAGGTATACGAATTGCGGCATACCAAAATGTCGAGAGGCATTTTGAAATGCGAAATTTCGAACGAAAACCTTCCCTCTCCTTACCAGGCATCATACATCGTCAAAGCAATCCCCTAAGCGTGACAAATTAATTCGCCGAGGCACTTCGCCGGGCAGCATCCGAAATTCGCCATCCCAAACTGCCCAGAACCACCCTAGTCCTCTCTTTCCCGGTCCCCCGCCCAACCTCCCGTCTCCTAATTAAACATTCTTCCGCCGGTGAATAATGCCGTCGGTCTTTGTAGGACGCAAGGTTTAACCGTGAAATCGACGCTCTAACGGGATACAGAACGCGAGCTCTTTTGTGCATGCCGATCAAAGACTGCAGCGGGGACGTGATCGGCGTTGCACAAGTGATAAATAAGCTCGGTGGCGAAGCGCAGTTCACGGTCCAGGATGAGAAGATATTCGCGAGTTACCTACAATTTTGCGGCATCGGCTTGCGCAACGCGCAGCTTTACGAGAAGAGCCAGCTGGAAGTGAAGCGTAACCAGGTGAGATTGCACTTTGCGGGAAAAGCAATAAAAACCACCGATTGCCCGCTCGCTTTTGTGCGCTTATTCATTCGGACCCTTTTGTCGGCGAATAGGTCTTGCTAGACCTGGCGAGAATGATCTTCGAGGAACAAAGCACAATCGAGCACATGGTTCTCAGGATTTTGTCGCACACACAGTCGCTCATTCAATGTCAACGTGTCCAGGTAACGTTACTTCCTATCCTCGATTTACTTGCCTTTGTTTATATTTCATTTGTCTATAAACATGCCTTTGTTTATATGTCATTTGATTGTAAACATGGCTCTGTTTACATTTCATTTGCTTGTAAACATGCCTCTGTTTACATTTAATTTGTTTGTAAACATGCCTCGTTTTACATTTCATTTGTTTGTAAACAAACCTTTGTTTACATGGCATTTGTTTGTAAACAAACCTTTGTTTACATGTCATTTGTTTGTAAACAAACCTTTGTTTACATTTGTTTCTTTTGAAACTTTGTCAATTTTGCAAATTTCTTCAAAATTGTAACTCTCTTTCGACTGGTAGGCTAACATGTTTTCCTTACAGGTGCTACTGGTACACAAAGCGTCAAAGGGCAGTTTCTCGCGGGTGTTCGACTTTGAAGCCAACGACTTGTCCGGCGAAGATTCGGAAACGCGTACTAGGTGAATCAAGTTTATTATGCAAATATGGCCGGAGCCTTTGTACCATGTGTGTCCAATGCGTGCGAAAGTTGGCAGAACGTGTCTTTCTTCGTGTCTTTATGCCCGCACGACGTTGTTTCACTGGTTGTCATTTCTTTAACTCCTCCCGAACCGCGTCTGCCATATTTCACACGCTGAATCACGCGTTTGCCGAAGACGAAGTCTGGCTTTCAACCACTTTGCAACGCCAGACTGCCGACGCGCATTATTCTTTACAAAGAGCTGTCGACTCGCGACAGAAACAAAAAGCGTTCGTTTTCTGACGATTGTGTCGATTGCAGCCCGTTCGAGAGCAGATTTCCGATTAACGTGGGGATAACCGGCTACGTGGCGACGACAGGCGAGGTGCGTATGTTTTCGTTTATTTACGTTGCCACAGAAGTGGAGATATTCGGATTTGAGAGTGGAATGTTTTGGGCTTGGGGACTGGTTGGAGAATGAAGTTTTTTTTAGATACTAGGTACTCTTTAGTGTCAAGAAGACCTTCGCCTTAAAATAAACACTGCAGGCGAAGAATGAAGAGACTACTATGTTGAGCTTCGATGTCTGGCGTGGTTTGATTTAGAAGTCGTTTAATCTTAAGGCAAATTTTTTGGTGGACTCTACCAAAGTATTTGCCTTAAATAACTAAGTAACCGTTGAAGTATATGTGCTCAGAATCGACTCAGATTTCATCATTTTTGTGGGACTGTAGTATGTCCCTGTCTGGATCGAGTCTACATCATTGGGACCATTCTACGCCAAAAGAAATGTTTACTAATTTCCAGAAGGAAATCCTTTCTTTATTACAATAACTAGACATTTTTCTAATTGATCCATAAGATCCTTGAGTCAGACTCTCTCTTAAAGAGTCCAAAACAGTCGTACTGTGCTAAGCTTTTCTGTCACTTAGGCTCTTCCTTATTGAAAAAGACCTTAAGGCTAATCCCAAACATTTGCCACATCATAAACTCTTCTTATGCCCATTTCTGACGATGTCTGTGGTTGCAGACGGTAAATGTGCCGAACGCTTACGAGGACGACAGATTCGACGCCTCGGTGGACGATGGCACGGGATTCCGGCACCGTACTATCCTCTGTATGCCGATCAAAAACTCGTCCGGCCAAATCATCGGCGTTATCCAGCTGATCAACAAGTTCAACGAACTCGCGTTCACGAAAAACGACGAGAACTTCGTTGAGGCGTTCGCTATCTTCTGCGGCATGGGGATACACAACACACACATGTACGTACAGAAATCACCCTATCCTGCTAACATTCACCCATGAAATCTACCTAGATTCCTCGTAGATAATAGGGAAAAGAGATTTCAAGAAATTTCAAGACACTCAGTGGATACCCTAAAACTGACCGATTCAAGGATGTAATGATATCTTAAGGATGATAGATCCTAGAAGTGGGATGATTAGAAGATGAGATGGATCATCTACTTATCTTTCCGTGACCTTCAGGGAATATGTATCCAGTTCAAGCTCATGGACTGACCTTCAACTGGATGTCCAAGGTCATGGAAGATCTTGTACCGATTGTTCAAGAGCATAGAATGCCTTTGAACTGGATGTTCAAGGTCATAGAATGCCTTTGAACTGGATGTACAAGGTCATAGAATGCCTTTGAACTGGATGTTCAAGGTCATAGAATGCCTTTGAACTGGATGTTCAAGGTCATTCTATGACATTGAACTGGCTGTTCAAGGTCCTTCAACTGGATGTTCAAGATAATGGAACAACCTTTAACTGGATGTTCAAAGTCATGAAATGACCTTCAGTTGGATGTTCAAGGTCATGAAATGATCTTCAACTAGATGTTCAAGGACAGTAATGACCTTCAACTGGATGTTGAAGTTCATTCCATCCTTTTATGATCCATTGTATGGATCATACGATCCACATATGAGTCACGACTGGATGGGTTCATACAAATGACCATATATAAGCCTCAGATAAAACTTATGTAACACCATAGGAACCTTGGCATGAAAAGTTATGATGTTAGAGTAATACAACTTTTTGGCTGCGAAATCACCAAGCGGTCCTTGATTCGCACTTTGTTTGCTCCAGGTACGAAAAGGCTGTGATAGCAATGGCAAAGCAAAGCGTAACTCTAGAAGTATTAAGTTACCATGCCTCGGCATCTCTCGAGGACGCCCAAAGGTTAAGGGTTGGTATCGATTTCATTCTGTCGCAAACCTAATTGTTTTTGAGCCAGACGTTCGCGGAATCTTCAATTCGAGCGGTGCACTCGGTAATGTAAGCAGCGACTCGAAAGAAGCACCGCGATGCTTCGACGCAAATGAGTCGCGAGTGAATTAAGATGAAGTGAATTCGACTGCGATTGAAATAACATTGCTCGGCGAAAGAACGAGACGGATGATATCATATTTACGTTTTTGTTTTCTTTTGCTTCGAAAACACTAGGGGACCCAATCACAACAGTGGTTGACTTGGGTAAGGTCATCGCTAATTTGGCTTTGTTCTGTTCGCTCGCTTGCGCCTGTTTACATGCGTTTATACAACGGGCCGGGCTTTGTGTGTTTTGTTTCGCGTTTACATTAATTTCGCATTTGGCAACGGGAAATAAATCGATGATTCGTTTAGAAATTGCACCAAATGAGTCGCCATGTTTGCACTTCCGTGACCCGCGAATTGTTGCTTCGCGGTGTATTATATTTGTATACAACGCTGGTGTTCACTGTATCAATGTAGATGTTAATTGTCAATTTAGCGTGGGACAAACGTTTTCGAGAAATGGATGCACTAGACGAAGTTGTTTATATGCAAACACAAATTAAATTATGTTTGCTCAACCCTCGGTTAAAAAATTTCATCAGACTGATTCTAACTGGTTTTTGGCAGTAAAGGGACCGAATTTGTAGTATGATTTTGGATTAGTAATATGGAATTGCACATTTGTATTTCCATGTCGCTGGTGTTTTTATATGTTTCTAAGGATTTTTGATGGAATTGTTTAACTGGGCCGTTAAGGAGAATTCCGATCTTATAGTGCTTAGCATGCTTTTCCCCATTTCTTTTATGCGGATAGAATAATCTGAGAGAATTAACCAAATGGTTCAATAAAATCGTTGATATGGAAGTCGAAAAAATATTTTTTTGCAAAACAAAGTAATATTTTGTGAATAAAAATCTAAATTCAGAAACAATGATACAAAATTATTCTGAAGTTTGTTCCTGAAATGTAGGAAATTTAATGGAATCTTAATAGAAAAACTAAAATTTTCACTTCCCCCGAAACATACTTGTTTGGGGACTATACGAGTTTGCACATAAACAATCTGGATAACCTCGCACAATTCTAATTTCCTCCATCGATGTAAGTCGCGTTTTATTAACCTTCTTATTGTCTTTGAAATCTGTTTGCGCGCAACCCGAGCGTCTGTCTCGTCTCATTATCTAACGAAACATATACTCATTCAATCATTCTAGATCCCCATTCGATTTGAAAGAGTATATCCAGAGGGAAACTGAAAATTTTCGTAAAAATTGCAAATTTGTAGAAGATTCTTCTACAGATTTATTGTACTTTAGGAACCAGTCATATTCAACGTTTTATTAGAGACAACCAGTCCAGAAAGCAGTTAAGAGTACTTGTTGCACGTAATTGTTTAATCTCTGAACAAATAACTTTAATTCGTGGAAACTTTGAAGTTAAGTTCAGAGCTTCCTAAAAGTTCCAGTAGGAGGCAAGAACACAGGACTGCTAATTACAACCAGCAATTTAGACTAATAGTCAAACCAAAATCTGACTGTTTTAGAAGACTGATTATTAAAGTTTTCCAATCTGGCAACGATGTGGATAACATAACTTCAAAATCTGGATGACACATCCAGAAATTTGGTTGAGACATCTAGAAATCTGGATAAGACATCCACATTTTACCCAGGCCGTTGCTGAATTGGATAGTCTCATAATCTTGCTACTATCTAGCTATAATCTGAAATCTGGTTATGGTGTAGATACGGTCTGACTATAGTCTGGAATCTAACAATCGTTTGGCTACCATCTAGCTACAGTCTGGAATCTGGTAATCACATGGCGACTTTCTAGCTATAGTACCTTAAATCTCGTTATGATTAGCTACAGTCTGGCTCTATTCTGGAATCTGATACCCATTTGACTACCATCTGGCTATAGTCTAAAATCTGGTAATCACTTACGTCCTTTCTGGCTGAAACCACATACTTGCCAGACTGAAATAACGTTGATCCTACTCTAAAGTAACCTTGAAACAGAACATTGGACTCCAATTTCCAGTCTCCTACTCTGGCATATGTTTCGTTAGAGTTCGGTTGTCACTTTCCCTTGCCCGGAATCGTGTCGACTCCACCTAATGAAAGAATTTGGTCTCGTCCAGAGTTTGCGGGTACCATCAGCTGCCCACTTCCATCTGCACGACTTCGCATTCGACGACATCCACATGGAGGATGACGATACCCTGACAGCGTGCCTGCGGATGTTCCTCGATCTCGATTTCGTCGAGAGATTTCACATCGATTACGAGGTGCTGTGCAGGTGGCTACTCAGCGTGAAAAAAAACTACCGAAACGTCACCTACCACAACTGGCGGCACGCGTTCAACGTCGCTCAAATGATGTTCGCCATTCTCACCGTGAGTCAACGTTTTTCTCGTTGATACAGTTTGCGCAATCCGTCGGGAAACTCTGGAGAACGCAACTGAAACATTGCGCAAGTGCGCAATGTTTTGGCGCAACCTGGAATTCCAGTTACGAAATTCGTCGCGAGAGCTCGATCGTAAAGTCGTGAATGATGTTTGCAGGCCACTCAATGGTGGAAGATTTTCGGCGAGATCGAATGTCTGGGACTCATCATTGCCTGCCTCTGCCACGACTTGGACCATCGCGGTACCAACAACTCGTTTCAAATTAAGTAAGTTGAGTCGTGATTCTGTGGACACATTTCTGAATGGTCAGTAATGTGGTCATCCCTCCAATCCTCTACATTGCCAGCCTAACTCAAGATCAACCTGATACCGAACCCTATCTGGAACCGTCTAATAGTTAGCCTACTTTCCAGAGCGTCTTCGCCCTTGGCGCAACTGTACTCGACCTCCACGATGGAGCACCACCACTTCGACCAGAGCCTGATGATCCTAAGCAGCCAGGGTAACCAGATCCTTTCGAACCTCTCCCCAGAGGAGTACTCGCGGGTGGTGAAGGTGCTCGAGGACGCGATCCTCTCCACCGATCTCGCACTCTACTTCCGCAAACGCGGCTCCTTCTTCAGTCTAGCGCACGGCGGTGCTTACAATTGGGCATTTAGCGATCATCGCGATCTGTTGCGCGGCATGCTGATGACCGTCTGCGATCTGGCGGCGATCACCAAACCCTGGGAAGTTGAAAAACGGGTTGCCGAGCTAGTCACCAGCGAGTTCTTCGAGCAGGGCGATATCGAGAGGAACACTCTTAACATCACACCCATAGTTAGTATGCTTAGGGGGATTCTTCGATCTTATAATGATGTCAGCGAAGAAGAAGAAGAGAGTCCAGACTTTACTAATCTCTCCTTCGATGTGTTTCAGGACATTATGAACAGGGAGAAAGAGGATCAGCTGCCGATGATGCAAGTGGGATTCATCGATTCAATCTGTTTGCCAATTTACGAGGTAAATTTCAATCGCAGACTAAGTCAGATTAGCTCACCCGGTAGCATGAGGAGGTGTAAATACACCTCCTCATGCCTCCAACCTTCCGAGTTCAATTCTTAGCTATGGTCGCTTGTTTTTAATTCACTACAGTATCCTAATTGGGCAAAACTAACAAAACTAACGAAACTAACAAAACTAACAAAACTAACGAAACTAACGAAACTAACAAAACTAACGAAACTAACAAAACTAACAAAATTTTATTATTGGTCATTTGTTGTGAGTAAACAAAACATGAGGTCGATGTCAATTCTGATTGATTGTAAACAATGTCATAGAAACAAAAACACTGAAATGCTTTGTTTACAAACAAAGCTGAGTAGTCGAATAATCTGAATAGAACATGAATGAGAGAAATGGTGGATATATCGTCGTTATTATAACGTTTTGAAAGTATAAAAACGTAGTTTCGAGTGTTTAAGAAGATTAATCAGAAATTCGCGTGAAAGTAAATCCTGAATGCGCTTCCATGATTTTTTGTACACAAAGTTGTCATTCTGAAAACGAGCAGCGCCAATCGCGCGTTTTATTAGGTTTTATCGTAATCTCGCGTATATGAGCGAGTCGCATTCACGCTAAAGCCACGATTGACATTAAACTAGGAGTGTAAAACTGTTGAAAGTCTTATCCGTTAAGAAAATAAAACATTAAGAATGGAAAGGGCAGCATTTTTCTCTTTTGCAAAAACTATTTTCCATCCTTAATCATTTCAAAGTGACATGAAAAATTGTAGAACTCAGTTGGCCTGGAGTCGGTTGAAAAGAAAAATTACAAGCTTCGTCTCAGAGAATTACAGCGCTGTAAAGGTTTAGCTAATTTATGGACTCATTCTTCGTGGCGTTACTGGGACTATTAGTCCGTGATTTAATTGTCAGCGAACCCCACAACGATTTGGGCTTCTGACTTGTTAATGCTTCGTTTGCTATCAATCACAAAAAAAATTTTAGAATACATTCTGGGCCCATTGCCGTTAAAAACTGAATGTCCGAACGTAATCCTGGCAGGATCGCCAATGTTACTAAAACGTCTTTTCCCGTTATTAACAAAACTAACAAAACTAACAAAACTAACGAAACTAACAAAACTAACGAAACTAACAAAACTAACGGAACTAACGAAACTAACAAAACTAACGAAACTAACAAAACTAACAAAACTAAAAATTTAACTTAAAATTTAATTTAGCGTTAAAAACAACACAAAAATGTCCGAACGTAATTCGAATGATCAAAAAGAGAACAATAATTTTTCGCCGACAAAATGCTCGTAGCGATCGAAAAAAAGGTCGTCGACGTATATGCGCGCAAATAAAATCACCTGGAAATACATATGTCGCCGATACACATAAATTTCCCACTTTTATATTCATGCGCCCGGCAGGTTTGATAGAGTAGAAAATGTTGTTCCGCGCGAAAGGGATACCCGTTAATTCAGCAACACGATGCTTCTCCATAAAGTTCAATCGAATTCCGAATAAATCATAACTTGGGCAGCGAAATGGGCGCGATCGGGTGACGGAGACAAAAACAGAGATAGAGATGGCCGAAAATCGCGACCGCTGGGGGCCATTGGGCTCGAACGACAAAGCGCTGTAAAAATGACAATGGCGCGCGACGAAAGTCCGAGCAACGGCTGCCGTAAAATATTTCACGTGCTCGGCGACTCGCGGCCGTGTCGCCGCCTTAATTCCCGAACGTCGCGACGAATTTCGTCCGGGGTTCGCTGATCCGGCCGGGGGAGTTGGCGTCCGCATTGGGGCGCGCTAACTTTTCAATCAGTCATCACTTCGCGGTTGAAATGGAGCGGAGGGCGACGCGATGACATGACCGGAATTGCAGGCGCCGCTGCAATCTTATGGGGGAGTTACGGGAAAAGACGTAAACGAAAATGAATATAGGTTTTAGAAACATTGGCGATCCTGCCAGGATACTATCAGTTAAGACAATAAGACATGTATATCTAACATTCTTACCAATATTTATTCTGAATTTTATTTGCAAATTGAAATTATAGGTTAGGTTATAAGGTCTGAAAAGAGAAACATATAACATTGGCGATCCTGCCAGGATACTATCAGTTAAGACAATAAGACATGTATATCTAACATTCTTATATTTATTCTGAATTTTATTTACAAGTTGAAATTATAGGTTAGGTTATAACTTCTAAAAAGAGAAACACATAACATTGGCGATCCTGCCAGGATATTATTAGTTGAGACATTTATATCTAACATTCTTACCAACATTTCTAAATATTTTCCGCGGTGTAGAAACCCGGTTAAGAGTTAAGCATCGCGAAACTCGCAAAATGAAATTATTCAGTTAAGTCATTTGAAATTCATAAAAATGAAACTACGCGGAGTTGGAGTTATTTGTAAAAAAGACATTTTCGCGATTTCAAATGTTTGTACATTAAATAGTTTTATTATGTAAAATACTGTATTAAAAGAACATTTATAATTATATGTAAAATCTTGGACCTTTTCCCTTGTAAATAAGAACAAAAAACTAAATATACTAACCAAAAAGTCATTCCAATTAAAAAAAAACATTTCTTAAATTTTGTATTTAAATAATTTGTACATTTATTTAAATATAGATTTAAATAAAATATACAAATTAAAGGAAAGCTGAGTTTTAAGTACAAGACATTGACTTGAAATGCTGTCTACTTTAATTAATTTGCTTTCATTTTAAGTGACGAAGAATTTAGACGAAGACAGGTACATGCGGGGGAGACAAAGAGGACAACCGACGTCGAAAACAAGTCCAAACTGTTTGGTTGGGGAAGGGTTGCGAGGGTCGCAAAATGAGCGAAATGGAAATCTATACCGGCGATGGAGCAGGAGTGGCAAAACAGCAACTGACAAAGAGTAAATCATATCCTGTCCTCTGCCACGCAAGTGAATTATGTTGTCATTTGTAAGTTCCGAAAGACACAAGTTATCATTCCTTTTATCCAAAAACACGCATGTGCGTTAAAACAGAATGATATATTCTCTGAACAAAGCGATTTCCCACATCTCAAACCCAGTTGTAAAAGTGGATCTTTTGCAACATACCCTTTTCCCACCCAAGCTCCCATCTCTCCTGCCATACATTCCATCTCTCCTCCGCTTTTAATTAATTCGCTCGACGACAAGGTAACTTGCAGCTCAAACGAAAACTCACGTTTTCCAAATCTTCCAAACGTAATTGTCTTGCGAAAAATTAGTATGAATTTTTCCGCGTCTCTTCGACTAATAACAAAACTCACTTTAATAATGAACCGCCACTAAAACGGACACGTCCTTTAGCCGCTTGGATGTCGTCTCCAACTTTGCG
This sequence comes from Ceratoteleas bidentatus, assembly GCA_022817645.1. Classification (NCBI taxonomy): domain Eukaryota; kingdom Metazoa; phylum Arthropoda; class Insecta; order Hymenoptera; family Scelionidae; genus Ceratoteleas; species Ceratoteleas bidentatus. The sequence goes on from JABFPB010000582.1 coordinate 18,217, forward strand.
TAGAACTCTTTTGCATTTTCTTTTTTCCACAAAGTCCCTCGGACTTTTCCAGTTATTCCAGGAATTACTCAAAACTGCACACTGTTGAAAAAATATTCACTTTGCGCCATATTCACTTACGAAAAGCGTCAATAATGTGGCGATCCTACCAGGATCGTCAACGCGACGATTGGCGATCCTGCCAGGATCGTCACCACGACCCCAGGTCCCATACACAAATTATTTTAGATTACTTCTTGGATGCTCCTGTAGAGGCGTTGTTCGATATAAAATCGAATGTGAGCAGCATCTCTACAGGACCATCCAAAAAGTAAATTCTCAACTAATTTTTTGAATGGGACTGTAGGACTTAGAAATTCTTTTTTGAATGGGAGTGTAGGACGTAGAAATTCTTTTTTGAATGGGAGTGTAGGACTTAGAAATTCTTTTTTGAATGGGAGTGTAGGACTTAGAAATTCTTTTTTGAATGGGAGTGTAGGACTTAGAAATTCTTTTTTGAATGGGAGTGTATGACTTAGAAATTCTTTTTTGAATGGGAGTGTAGGACTTAGAAATTCTTCTAGGTCCTACTTAGAAGAGTAGGATTAGAAATTCTTCTCATTATCAGTGGTCCGTTTCATAAAGCCAAAATCAGTTTTACCATCCACTAATTTTATATCTTAGTCTATTAAAGGTTCATTTTTCGAGTTGACAAAACGCAACGTCACCCTTCCTGGGAAACGTGCCCCGCGCGGGGTTAATTTGGGTGCATTCATTAGCGCGAATCTAGTGGAAAGACAAGCCGGCATTTGAAACCGGCTCGCAGTCTGGCAGACGTGCTGCTCCCGGCGGAGGCGTCTCGTTACAAGAACCGCGCCTCTCGCGCGACAACACACCGCATCCATTATGACGACGCTACACGCGTGTTAACCGAACATAATGCCGCGGCCTTATGCGCTTTCTTCCCGGACCGTCGTTTAATGAAAGGCGCCGCGCGGTGGCGCTGTGGTGCATCTTTGCAAAACGTCTTTTTTCTCGCGCATCCGCTCGTCGCGGTTTTTGTTTTTGCGAACTCGTCCTTTTCTTGTCTTGCTGGAGAAAAAGCTGGAGGGATGGAGAGGGGGGGAAATTTCGAAATAAAATAATAACAGCGCCGCGTAAGCGAGACTTAAATGCGTTACGAGGTCGTTAAGAGCCGAAAACGAAAGGAGCCGCGCGTCGCCCCTCGCTTCTTCGTCTTTCTTCGCATTCAGCGGGAGAAGTGATGAACATAAAGCCCGGGGAATTACTGCCGATACGAGGATCGTGATTTCGTCTCTAGGGGAGCGACACGTGGGGCGATAAAAAGAATGGGAGAGGGGGCAAATTTGGAGAATGAAGTGGTGTTTGATGGTCTCGGCTGCTTGGCGGATTTGATGGATTGGGATTGCCGATTTCGGGGGTGCCTGGGATTTTCAAAAGAAGTGCGAATTGGAGAGTTGGAGTGAGGGAGGACTTCAGTGATTGTTGAAGGTTTTGTTCTGGAAGAAATGAACAGGGATCAAATTCGAATACTTTTTTGAGGTGGCATCAAATTAATTTCTGTTTCTGTTTCTGTTTCTGATATTTTATCGACAAATTGTGTTAAACAATTAATTCTATTTTTTCCCACACACTTTAAAGTTTTATCTAATAAAACAGCCCCTATAGACATCGAACGTGGAATCTATGTAGATTCTACGTCGAGGAACATTCGGACGTAGATTCTACGTAGATTCCACGTCGAATCTACGTGTTTTAGAGGTGTGTCATTTCAATAAACTCGGTTTTAAAACGCAAAACTGCCTACAATAACCGAAAACCCAAAGTAACCCCAAATAGCCTTCTCCAAACTCTTCTTAAGCATTTTAAGACGTCTTGGAGTTAATCGAACGGAATTCGCTTAAGATACCACACCTACTCCAACCAGTTGCTCGATCGATTAATCAGGACGCAGAGTGTTTATTAGTATAATGCATCTTGGGCTCTTCGCATTCTTGATGAAACTTCGGACGCACGCCGGCGTGTCCTCCTGGGTTTAATTTCGCGCGAAACTTCACACGTTACGGCAATTCCTCGCGACAGATAAGTGTACCCTGTGTCGGAAAACTAATTCACTCTTAGAGCCTAATTTGTCCCTCGAATCATGAATCTCTCTCCGCCTGATTATGCCCGACCAACGAGACGCCATCTATTCGCATACACGTCTTCAACAAATTACCATTCTCCCATCTTATTATCCCATTCGAGTACGTCATTGCCGCTAAAAGCTCGCGCAAAGTCCGGCAACGTTTTAATTCCGCGGAAAAAAGCGCTCGCAAGAGCCACAGATTAATTAACCGACCTGTTAATTCTTTATCAACTTTTTGCCCCTTTGTAGCCGTGTAACGATAATTACGGGCACATTTTAATATTCTTAAGGGCGAAGATTTTGCGCCGGATGAAATTCTGTTTCATTTACGAAAAATAATGCACGAGCGACGCCGTCATTCGATGCGCTCCGTTTTTGCACCGGTTTTGTTACAGGGGAATAAGGAGAATAAGGAGAAGGGAGAAAGAGAGGTGGGATATATAGAAAGAGAGGAGTTGCGGTACGTATCGTTACACGAAAATCATTAGAGAGGCAGCTGTATCGAAATAAATATAGCAGGTCGCGACAACCACCCGTTAAGGGCGCTTCACGTTAATGCAGTTGAGAAGAACTCGGTGTGGATACATAATGAGGTGTTTCCGATAAAACGTCGCCAGTGGAAATTAAGAAAATTTAATAATGACGCGCGTTAGGTTTATCCAATTTGGTGTGTCGACGGCTTGCATTTTATCGACAGTAGGTAATGAGTTTTGAGGTTATTTTTTTCGACGGGATAACTTCCGCTGTTCTGTGTCTTGATCCGATGAGATAATATGCAACTATTAAAATGTGAAAGAAAGAAACGATAATTTATTGTAATGATGACAATAATTAATAACACCCCAACTCCGTGTCAGTAGAACTTCGACATAACCTTAAAACTTCTAACCTTCTCAAAAAATTTCACAAACCTTCCCATATAGACATCGAATATGGAATCCATGTGGATTCTACGTGGAGGAACATTAGGACGTAGATTCGACGTAGATTCCACGTCGAATCTACGTGTTTTAGAGGTGTGTCTGTTAGGGTTATGTTCTCATGGGGTAAGGTGAACAAAATGATCATAACATTTTATTGGACAAACGATAACAGTTTTAGAAGGTATTCTTTTCTGAAACCTGTTTCCTAGACGCGCTGTTTAACGGTGTGAAATTTGAATACACGCGAAATAAAAAGGACGAAAACAGCGAAAGGGATCTGCGAGGGTTTCGCGTTGCATATCCCGCGCAATATACAGGCAAGGAGCATCGACGAGTGTATGGCCCTTTAATCTTCGCAGATCAAAACGGTGATCGCGAGAGAAGGAACGCCCGGCTTGATTGCTTTGTGTATTCAAGTGGAAGTCTAACAGCATTTCAAAGGACCGCTTCGCCGCAAAGAAAATTGCATTGTAATTAAAACTTTGTCCGACGTTATTGCGCTAAATGAAAAATCGAAAGTGTTGTCTGCGATTGATATTGCGCGAGCGCAAATGCCGCCGCCACGTGGAAAGGCACGCGTTTCGACGAATTCAAAGCCGAAGTGCATTTGGGCAACCTTTTTGCGGGGTAACTTTAATGCTTTCAACGCGATGATGATCAGATGACGAGGGAGCGTAAGCGCCCGAATCATGCAATTCAATTTCACGTTGGCTTTGATTTCAAGCCAGTTTTTGAAATTTAATTTATCCTGCTCGTTTGGAACGCATACTGAAGACTTTGGGTATTAAAACTGTTTTGGTAACGTCAGAAGCTCCATTACCGACGGTGCCTGTATTACTTCTCGGGGAAAAAAGTTATTACTCCCCTAGGGAAGAAATTAACAACTTTCTGAGAGGGCGTTAGTTTTGTTAGTTTTGTTAGTTCTGTTAGTTTTGTTAGTTTTGTTAGTTTTGTTAGATTTGTTAGTTTTGTTAGTTTTGTTAGTTTCGTTAGTTTCGTTAGTTTTGTTAGTTTTGTTACTTTTGTTAGTTTTGTTTATGCACGGAGAGGTACTCTCCGTGCATATGATACAAAAAAATTAATCTAGATAGGTTTTAGGTTGTTTTCTTACCAGGGTCACCTCGGACAGTAGTTTTATTACTGTAATTTTTAGTCGAAATGTAGAAAAATTGTATCTATATTGAAGATAGTGTAAATTGATTTTACTTGCAAGGATTAGGAAAGGGAATGAAATCCGCGAAATCAAGTGATCGTCAAGAATCAAAATCTCCCCGTGCAAGTGTGCAGGAATGTCGCGTAAACTCGTTTGCGATCCAATCCGCGCTGATAAATTCTGGAAGAACGCCCCGGAGGGTGCCAGGAGTCGTTCGCCCGACAAGAACACCGGGACGAAATCATCGCAAAAACTGATAATGGATTATCGGCCGGGAGAGGGCGTGCCGATCGGTAATCGAATACCGGTTAGGGTTAAAATCCATCAACTCGTCCTTAGCCCTCCGAGTATTGCGCCCACGTTGCCAGGTTTAGAACCAAAACGTCACCTACTTTACCTTAATAAAAAAGACCTAGTTGTGTTCCACTGTCCAGATTCATTCAAGATCCCCACCCTAACAGCACAGCTCCCGAAATCGGAGATTCTACGGAAAATCTACCAGGAAATGTCCGGAGATCTCCCGAAAATCTACGTCTTCCAATTATCTCCGAAGAATCTCCGTAGATTTTCAATGTCATTCGATAAATTCTCATAGTTAAATTATGGATCCAATACAATTAGGTTAGAACTTGACCAGAATTTAGATATAATAGATTCTCAAGATGTACGAAAAAGGGTTAAGTGTCCATCGAAACTAGAGCTGTTTGAGGAAAAAATTACGGGGCATGAAAAAGAAATAACCGCATGAAATGGACCACTGGCGGTGGATGACAAATAATTCATGAGGGTCTAGGAAAATGCACGACGATTTCGTTCCCGGAGATTGTTCGGTAATTTCTTGGGCGATGTTCGACCACTTCTACGCTGCATCGAGTGGAACGTTCTTTCCTATAAATCAAGAGTCAGAAGGGTGTAGTGATTCAATGAAGTGACTTCTTTGTTCATGGGTGTAAGAGGCTTGGTTTTTGCGAAGCTCTTTGTCATCGGGTCTAAGTTCCTCCGGACACTAAGGATTTGGGAATTAGGGCTTTCACGATTATCTCCGTCTCCGCGCTTTGTTAACGATTTTCACGGCAACTATTTTTCCAATTTTTCAAGCCTCTTTTAAGTTAGTTTTATTTATTTTTAGGTTAGTTTAGTTCAGGTGAGTTAGTCAAAATTACAACAGTTAAAAAAGGTCATAGTAAAGTAGGTCCCTGACATAATGACTGCCTTCAGTCCTAAAATACCTATCGATTAGCTATGAAAAATTTAAATTCACCCAGGCGAGTTCGGGCGTAATTAAATCTCCTTTGAAACGAATACGTTAATTGCGCGAAGATCGTCTCCTTCGGGTGCACTTCGCCTTAATCTAATTGGCGGTTGTAATCTCTTAAACGCGGCCGACACACCGTCCTAATTATTGCGATCAAGTGGATTCAATTATTTCAGCAAAGATTGCCTGAAATATGGAGAAACCACCAGGGTGACAAGAACACCGTTTAAAAGCGTTACTTCTCGGTCCCAGCGGGTGTTTTTATCTCAATGTTTGTCTACTAGATCTCGAGTGTCCGGATAAATTCGGCGTCTCAAAGTAACCAGACAACTAACAAAGGCGCGCCGGCGCGAAAATGCGAAATAACAAGACAAAACGTGGGAGGGCAAAGATGACGATCCTGCTCGCGCTCGTATATAAGGCGACAATCCCCTGAGCAAATGTTTCGGGGATTTGGATCGCGGTGCTCTAATGGCTACGGGATTTCGGAAGTACACTGCACCGCCATCTGGACGTACGATTGTTTGGCCAAAGGATCAGTCGGAATCGTATGTCGTTGTTGAGCTTGCGACGACGAACGCGAGGAATTATCCGGGGTGGAATCGAAAAATGAATTTGAGTGCTGGTGTGTGGGGGAAGAGCTGATCTCGACTTGGCTAGAATAACCTGAAAGTTAGCTGAAGTCAACTGAAATGAGCTACGGGTGTTTAAATAATGTATATATTTGCAAGAAGGAGAAGTTGCATGATAAAGGAACCGCAGAATTTGGTGGAATTTCTGCCTTCTGTTATTCCTTCCTGGGCACGGAAAGGAATAGTAACATCACTCAAGATAATTTACATCGTAGGACTTGCTAAGAGGAGTTGAACTCTAAGATAACCTCAAATTGTCGTAGAATTTGTACTTGGATCCAGGAACGATTGACAAAATCACTGAAGATAATTTATATCACATAAGATTTGGAAGGGTTGAATGAACCTGAGGCACACACCGAATAGGAAGGAGTAACATAATCACAAAAGATAATATACCACGAGCAAAAATGTGAGAATGGCATAAAAACCGGTAACTAACCTTAAATCCAGGTGGCATTACGTTCTTCAAATTAGCCTGCCTCCGACAAAAATTGGATCCGGCATAACTTGCAAAGTCGTTTTCAATTGCCTGGAAACGTGTAATCCGATTCTTTTATCTCAAGGGTTTAAAGAGGACAAAAAAGTTGATCCGGGGTCGAGATGGACCCCGGCAGACCATACTCTTAAGTTCTCTCTCACGTGCAGGCAAACAATGTAACAAGCAAAAAGTCCAAATAGATGGCGCCTCGAAAAGAAAAGGAAACGAAGAGGCGGGAAAAAATAATAAGAGGCGGAGAAAGAGGGGGGGGGGGAGGAGGCAAAGATCAAGGGAGACGGATGACGAGGGGGAAGCTCTGGTCCTTCGTTAAGAGACGCCGACTAGACACCTGCCTCCTGATTACGCGTGTGACCCTGCGCACATGGGTTCCGAAATCGTTCCGGGGTAGACGGAACTCCCGGATTAGCGATGACATGCTGACTGATAGGGGGCGTCATCGTCGGTCAAAAAAAAAAGTTTTGCTATGAAACCCTGTGGTTCATTTCCTCAGGATGGAGTTTGGAATTAGGCTATAAAAAAAAAAAAACAATTAAGTTTGGAGTTTAGAATTAAGCGATTATCGGAAATTGCTGTAAAATAAAAATGGATTTAAATATTAAATTAAAATAAAATCTGAATGTTGTGGGAACCTTCCAATTAGAATTTGCGTCCAAACTGTAGCTTTGCAATAAAAACACAAGGAAGAACAGTTGTTGGAACAAAAAATGGTCGGTGAACTAGCCGACAGAGGTAAAACAAAGAAAATAGCCACAATTAACCTCAAAAATGCAACTCGGTAACGGGCGATCGAGCGAACGCGCTCGTCCGTGAAAACGCACAATATTTCGCGGTGAAAACCGTCGCTCATTACCGAAGTTATGAAGCAGTGCATCACTGTAAAATGCCGGAACATCCATCTCATCACGCTGTAAATAAAAAGACCGAGGGCAAGGTGGGCTTAATTTTATTAATACTTTGTAATCCGTCAGCAAGTTTTTCTGATAAAGCCGCAGCTTTTATGCCGACGTTATTTCATATTAAATTTCGACTTGATGGTTTCCGGACACAGTTTGAGGGGAGATGACGATAGAAATAGGACGAAGGGGGTAAGGGGTGGGGGCGAATTTTCATATCATTTTGAAACGTATTAATTAGAGGACATTCGCCCCGGGCTCCGACTTTTGCGATCCGCAAATGAGTTTATTATTAAGAGGTAAATAGTAAAATTGTAATCACAACGTTGTATTTAATTATGAGCCTGTGCTGTGTTAGCTCCCCGCTGCTGGTGTTCCGATTATATCTTTAATGAGCCTGTTTACCAGCCATTGTTTAACATAATTAGTCGCGTTGGCGAAAGGATTCTATGGATGGCAAAAATGACTTTCCTAATAGACATCGAACATGGAATCCACGTGGATTCTACGTGGAGGAACATTCGGACGTAGATTCGACATAGATTCCACGTCAAATCTACGTGTTTTAGAGGTTTGTTAGGGTTAGACTATCATTGTTTTGAAATAATGTGGTTTAAACAAAATATTTTGTTTTAACACTTTGCCGAAATTTCTTCGTTTAGGCAAATGTAGGTGGACATTTATGTCGATATGAATTTACATAAAAAAAAACATAAGTTAATATGAGTTTGACTCTCGAACTAAACTGAGCTAAACATTGCAGGGCCAATTACCAAATTGATTAATTGCGAATCTTAGTTCGCAATAAAAAAGACTATAACTCTTATGCCAAGAAGAGCCAGAGTCGTGATAACAGGAAAACGGTTTTATCGGTCAAATTTTTTGCCAGAGCACTTCTTTGTGGCTCCAAATGGAGGTTCGTGCAATTGTGCGTCCGTTTGTTGTAATCACTTTCGGACAAACAATAGGAGCCATAAACGACCAAAGATTCTCATTCGACTGTTCAACCGACTGAATTTAAAGCGATTGGGTAGCCATTGAAGTAAGTCAGTCGCCGTGAACATTGTCATACATTGGTCCCTTTAACCCGCGGAACAACAATAAAACTATCAAGCGCGAATATTTCTGTTGCCTTCATTTTTCGAATTCCTTTGAAACCAAATTTATTCTACATTTACATTATGAAATTATGGAACGCCCACGTCGGAATTTAATAAACTCTTTTTTCGACATTCTTCCGTGCGTGGATTTTTCATACACTCGAGCGACGAATTTGATTTCATTTTATGGCTATCGGATTTCCATTTCGCTCGTAAAATTTCAATTAGAAACTCATTGTCCTGCGAAAGAAAAATCGATCTTCATGAGATCCGGAATATCGATACGTCGCTCACCGTGTCGAACCGGTTTTGGGTGTTTGACCTGGTCGTACATTCTGACGAAAAATAACAGAAATGCTTTTGTAAAATCACGTTATAAATTTGTCTATTTTGTATACAATAATCTATTTTGTACTTTCTCGTCAATAATAACACTAAGTTGATCTCGTCAATAATAACACTATAAATTTTTGGAGTAATAATCGAAAATTTGCAAACTTTTAGATTCGTTTTTTAGGTAATGAAAACGTTTTGTTAGTTTTGTTAAGGGCGTTAGTTTTGTTAGTTTTGTTAAAGGCGTTAGTTTTGTTAGTTTTGTTAAGGGCGTTAGTTTTGTTAGTTTTGTTAATTCTGGAAATTTGCAAAATTTTAGTTTGTAGGTAATGAAGAAGTTTTTAGGTCGATAAAACGAAAGAAAGAAAGAAACTTTTCATTTTTAATACTTTTGCTTAATTTAACCTCAAAAGAAAAGTGTCTCCTAACGTATGTTCTGACACCGTTACGACTACTTCGATTATCAATATCAACTTGCCTAGTCTCGGATCGTTCGATTAAAATAATAAGCCCAATTACAAAGTATAATTAACGTTATTGCATTTACGCATCGTTCAATTGGCGGTGCGATTTAATAGCAGCGCGTCGTTCGCAATTTATTATCCGGTCGACGCTGGCGTTAAGTACCCGGGTATTTAAGAATAAGATGTTGCCCGATTTATGGCTTGCGGGATGCGACGTGCTCGGTATCGTGTTATCTGCTTTATCTGCCGAGGTTCGTCCTTTTTTGCGCCGCCGCGCGACAAGCTTTATGTGGGACTATTGAAATTCAAAGATATCATTCGTGCAGATTTTCGCTCGCCAGCGCGTTTTGTGTGTCGCGCGACGAAAAATAATAATAACAGTTGGACGGCCAGCGGCGAAATTATTATCCGCTCGATAAAGTGTGAGATTACTTTTTTTAATCGGGCGGTCCGACGGGATAAGTTGACGGCGGTAAATTGGGCATAATGAACGGGGCAGCTAACTTTCCGTTTCCTCCCTAACTTCTTTTCGGGGGGAAGGTTGCGAAGAAGAGAGTAGTTCTTCTTATTTGTGTTTTGCATATACCTTCACAATATCAGTCTACACTGAGAACAATTGGAGCAGTTGGGGGTAAATTTAATTTATTTTTTGAGTAGATAATGATATTCCATAGAGAAGATACATCAAGTTTAAACGACTTGAAAATGGGGTAATTTTACTCAGAAACCCTACTGAAACAGTTTTATGTAATATTGTACAAAAAAATACACATCAAAACACATTTTTTCGAATTTTCTGGGGGATAGGATACCCCGTTTCAAAAATTGGCCAAGATCGCAAAAATATACATTGTCACTGATTGGCCTCAAAATAGGCTCAAAATACTCTCTCTAGCCCAAAACCTGGTGGAATTGACAAACAGGTCGATTTGGAAAGAAACTAATTTTTTCGAATTTTTTTCGCCAATTGACCTTGAATGCTGCATCACAAAATATATTGGTATTCAAAAAGAAGTCATTTTGGAGACGAGACGTTTATTTCGACCTTTTTGCAATCCCCTAATTAAGTAAAAAAATCGAAATAAGGGTTTTCCCAATTGGGCGTAAATTCTGCTCTAAATATTCCTTGTAACATTCAATTCCTGTTTTTTCCTGATCGCATAAAAAACCCCACTTTTTCCCTCTTTCCCCAAAGGGCTGACCATCCTGTCTAGTCTCCTAAAGTTCCTCTTTCCGACTCTTATATTAACTAACTTCGACTTTTCTGCTCAGTGCACTCCCTTTCTTCTTCCAGATCAACATGGAAGCCGTGACTTCAACTGACTACGATTCCACCAACTTCAGTCGCAATTACAACAACCACCTTAACTTCAACGGCTACAACAATTACATCCACCAGTCAGACAAATACAAACCCCAACCTCCATGCAAAGCCAACGAGGAAGTCAAATCCAGGCACCAACTACATGGTCCCGACAATGTCCAGCGGTACACCCGCAGCCAATCGCAGCCAGAACGTCACTACTATTCCTCCCACGAGGTTCGGTCGAAGTCGCAAGAACCGCACCACAAACCTGTGGAGGGTCACATAAAATTCCACCGGACAGATAAACTGCTGCCTAACACGACTGAGCTGACCTTCTACGAGATCGATGGACCGAAGGTCAGGGAGACGAAGATCAGTCAGCTGGACAGAACGGAGCAGCGTCGGGACAAGACGTCGATGCTGATGAAGTGTGGTTTCGGTCGGGGCAGTCAGATGGAGCAGAAGAACAGGTTGCTGGATCAGGAAGAGCAACAGAACATTTTCCATGTGGAGAACGAAAACAGGAATTCGCAGTTTAGGGGAGTGGCGGAGCCACCGAAGTATAGGGTAGTGGAGAGGCCTCCAAGGTATCAGGAGACCCAAGGTACCAAAGTGGAACCCCCGCCGAGGTACCATCAGGAACCGCCGAAGTACTCGGAGGTGAAGAAGCTGGATGAAATCAAGCAGGTGATGTAGACTGGTCCTTAGTAGAAATTGAATATGGGCTGAAATTGGACTCCCAATTGAAATTGGGACCCATGAGGGCAGGCCTCATGTGTCCTAATTTCAATTTTGTTATTTAAACATGGGTTGGGTCCCAGGAGGAGCTGTAAAGCCTTGCCTATGAAATGCCAACAAAATGCCCCTTGTGCCATAAGGGGCACAAGATATTTTATATGGGGTACAAGTTGGGTCCTCACGAGGCATGCTCTATAAAAAAAAATTGTATGTGACCTGCAACGGGAATTGAACCCGCAACCTACGGAATACGAGACGGACGCTTATATACTAGATCATCACACTCGATATATATAAATTTAAACGAAAAGTAGGAGCATTCAGTGGGCCCCATCCGGGACCCATGAAGGATTACTAACAAGAACCGATTTGAGGCCCATATAGGTCATGCCCCACTGGGCACGCCCATGAAAGTCCATCGCGTACCCATATGGGCATACCCACTTGGGACCAATGAGGGTCATTGCTTTATATTTAAAAACAAATTAAATATTTTATTTTGTATTAATTTGTTTAAATTAATTAAAATTTTGTTATAAAATAAAAAAAAATTTTAATCGATTTATTTAAAATTTTTTAATATTTTTTTTATATTATTCTGGTCATAAGATGTTGACTATTATATTAATATCATCCATCGTAAATAAAAAATAACGTAGCATTTAAATATCATAATGCATATTCTAATCATATGCCGTATCACGACCAAACTACAACAAAATATAATTTAATTTGATTATCTCTTCCGTGAAAATCGATCACAATCCTAAGATAAATCGAGTTCTATTATTTCAAGATCTACACGTGTTACATAACGATTTCTACTGAAATTAGACTCGTACGATAATTTCGTTACATCGTTTCAAACTCCCAATTCGCCATAAAATTTCAGGATCAAAACTTTGCAAAACAACTGCGTTGCTACCATTTTTCATTCAAAATGAAATTCAATCAATCTTGAAGCTCATGTACAATCGGACCTTTCTCTCGCTGTAAAAATCAAAACCAACAAAATCGCAGATAAATCTCGCCCTCTCGATCTGAAAAAATTGCTCGCCGTTTTTTTGCCTCTTGCATTGCTCGACTTTCCTCAAACCGCCCCGAGGCCCGATCGAATTACACGATCGGTCACTAGTCGTGCATCTGATAGCCTAATCTGATCAGAGTCGTATTTTAACTTATTTTTCGACTCGGAGCAATGGTTTTGTAACATCTCTGTTATGATAACTATCGCAAACAGTACATACATTATTCGATACCACGCACTATCACGGTCCGTTCGGAATTCCTAACCAAATCTTCGACGACAAATCACTGACAATGTCGATCCATCCATTTTCAGTCTAAAAGCAACGCAATGATAATGCTCGAAAATTTTCAAATAATTTCTTAATTTTTTTATAATAATTATATATTTTTGAATTTTTTATAACACTTTTATGGATATTAATAATTGTTATAAACAATTATTATATTAATAATTGTTATAAACATTTATTATATGATTTAATCGTTGTTTAAATGATTTATTTAAACAATGATTATAACCATTGTTTAAATATATTTTTTATTATGTTCATGTCAATTTATTTGTATATTTTAGGACGTTGGGATTACGAGTAAACATAATTTTTTCTTCGACAAATTCGATGGGTTTAATACCTCGGATCAAGCGGTTTAATTTTTAATTCGATCAATTAAAACAACCTGAAATAAGTAAGCGGATTAGTATCAAATAATACCGAATCAACCATTGAACCCGAAATCGCGTTGGTCGTGACTTTCGCGAAACAGAGTCACGTTTGAATTATTACGTCCGCGAATCGGCGCTGTAAAATTGGGCGAATTAATATACCGGCATTTTTGCGAAATACGAAATAAACTTTTAATCTGATTTAACCGAGGAGAATTGAAATAACAATTTATTATTTTATTTCTGCAAACAAGACCAATGCAAATCTGTTTAATTTTTTTTTCGCGTAAAATGCGTCACTTTGTTTCTTGCAAGGAAAATTTCGAATTGTTTGTATTGTGCGAATTCCAGTCGGACCATTTCTCTGCTGAAATCACGATGGATGATTTTTTATTGTCAAATTGCGTTTCAAGCGCGTGGCATTAAAAGCTTCTGTTTTGCGCGATAAATGCGTTTGAATTCCGTTTCTATCGCAGATCGGAACGACGGTTTATGAAATGCGACTACTGCGCTGATTGTTTCAAAATAGCAAGCAAAAATTACTCGCCTTTTTAGATTTTTTATCAAAGTGTCCGGTATTATTTTGAGGGAATAACTTGTAATAAAAAGAGAAGTTTTAATTTGATAGTGCAAAATAATAACAGTGTTTTTCGATATGACTGAAACAAAATCTTGCGGAATGAAGGGGATTGCGCGCTTTGGAGAGAAATTTTAGATTTGACGAAGCGAAATGGTTTTTATGGATTCTAAACAAAATCCGGGGCGATGAACATTTTTACACGATATTGTCAGTTTCAAAAAGCCGTTCGAAATGCATTTATGAAATGAAAACTTGTAAAAATTAGTTAATCCATTTAAAAGGCTAACAATTTTCAGAAGATAGCAGGCACATTTGGATTACAAACATAAAATGCTTAAGGATGCGTAAAAGGGTAATTTCGTGAAAGACGAATGTATTTCGCAAAAATTAATTTTTCGCTGCCAACGTTACTGCTTGAAATGCATATTTTCAACGAAAATAAAAAGCAGCTTTAAAGTAACTTTATTCGTTAAATGTCTTTTGATGAGCTAAGTCATTCTTACAGGTTTTTCGAGAACAAATTTAGATTTCATTAAAATGTACAATTTAGAGATACAAAATAGTTTCGTCGAAATTTCGAAATTGTTGATGAAGCGAATTTTCACTGCAAATTATTGTCAGCGGGTCTAACTGATTATATTAAGTAAACGAGTATTATGTAAGGCAGATACGTGTTTTATGTATGTGACTTTTTCATTTCTCTTCGTACATTTAAACGTCAAATTGTGTTGGGTACTTACGTCCCTGAAGTCACATTATTTTTTCATAACTCAATATAAAATATGTATTAAAATACTTCTTCGCAAATTTAAATTCAAGAGGTAAAAATGTATCGGATGAATATGCACTGTTCTAAAATTGTTGAATGCTTTTATTACATACAGAAGGGAACTTTCATATGCAATTTTTGCGTTTTAATTTTGCAATGGCAAAGTGAATAAATGCTTGATGAAAATTATTAAAATGTTCAGTATATTACATATTTGCGAGTTTCAGATTTTAATAGGAATACTGAAATTGTATCATTTCTAACAAATATATGTGTATACTACTGTAATAGGTAGTTTTTATAAAATTTGTATAATGTGCTATTCCATCTGATGTATACAGTTTTAAAGCGTTTGAATGTGCCGAAAAATCACTTCTAATATATGCAACTGATGGATAAGCAGATCAGGTTACAGTACGTTTATTACGATTTCTTATCGAAGAAAAAATTATGTCTTCATTCCCCCTTTCATCAGATAATTACGTTTTTTATTTATATGATTTAACAACTTGTAATTAGACTAGTCGACTGGTAGCAAGATATCGAATGGGAATTAACTGCGTAAATCGAAGCTATCCGGTTCGCGAGATGCTGAACGTCAACACTATATCTGAAATAACTAGACCCCAATAACTCCATAATCGAGTACGTGTTTTAATTGATACATACATTTTAGCGTATCGTGCATTTTTCATATTACATAGATTAGAAGAATATGTAAAAGGACTGCAGACAAGTTTCGTTTGTCAAAAAATTTTGAAAATTATTAAAAATCACCTAGAGCTTTCTGACCTTTTATATTTGAGGTCATTTTGTAATAATAACAAAAAGATACCAAAGTATAAAAAAATACATGAAACACACAAAATACGCAAAAATTTGCTAGAAAAGAATAAAAGGATAGAATGATCCAAAAGGGCACAACAATAAAAAAACATAAATAAAGAAAAAAGAGAAATCCATAGAAAGAGACACCAAGTCAAAACCAGATTATTTACGATTTTTTTCGAAACTAGAATTTAATTTTCAACGACGTCCGACATTATCTGATAAAACCGTATTTTTTGTCGAAATGCAAGTATGGTACCAAATTGGTGATTTGGCTTGTTAATATTGTACATTTTTTTATCTCCGAGTATCATTCGGAAATGGGCCACACATGCTTCATACCTAACTATTACCCTTCATGTAAATTTTATTCTACACTACCCTAGTAAAAATTGCGGTGATGAAATAAGGGTATGATGAAGATACCATATTACTTGATCAAGTACTTATTTGGCAACCATATAAGGTCTTGAACTCATCAGGCTCTTATTGTCCCGAAAAAAACCATGACTTAGACGAGAATTGAACCCTCGATGCTCTCTTAGCAGCCTGCCTGACTTGCCTCCGAGCGATTGAAAGGCTTTATACATAACTCATCGTGATATGTCTATCATATTACCATATCATGATATGGCTTGCCTTGTCATAACCTGATCAGGCCCTGATAAAGTTGGCCTTACATGAACATTTGATTTCCTCCGAAAACCTGATAAGGCCATGGTCAGTTTGCCATATCATAACCATACCAGAATTCCCTGTTCATGTCATCTGCAGTCTACTTGATGAGGCCCTGATATGAGACCTGATATGAGACCCTGATGGATGCCACTTAAGGGGCATGCCACATCAGGGCCACACCAATGCCATGATACATTCGACTCAACGTCTCTTCAGAACACCTAATGTGGACCTTATATCCCATATAGACATCGAACATTGAATCCACGTGGATTCTACGTGGAGGAACATTAGGACGTAGATTCGACGTAGATTCCACGTCGAATCTACGCGTTTATGAGGTGTGTCTGTTAGGGATGGTTCTTATTACGAATCCTCTGATCATATTTGCCACTTCGATTCCTGATAAGGCCCACATGTCCGATGTGGCATGCCACATCACAATCTTTATTAGGGTAGTTTTCCGTGCAAAGAAATGGATGTGTCGCGAAGTTTCGCGGGACATCGTCTGCCGCGTGCGGAATCCCGGCTCGCTTTTACAAACTCTTATCATTAGCAGGAGGAACGGGCTCGGCGAGCGAGTTATTACGGCGGCGGGGGCGGTAGCGGCGCCGCAAGTAGGGGTGCAGCGTACACAACCGAGGCGCCCGCTAATCTCGCCAGTATCACGCCGGTCGCGCGAGAAGTGACACGCGCCGGGACTGTGTCCACGCGACGTCTGCCGGCGCACATCGACGACGACAAAAACGCGACCACCGAGGGCCCGAAAAACCGCTGCAACTTGGAACCGTGCGACAAGCTCAAGGTAGTTAAAAAATAAAAAAAAATTGTGTTGAAAAACCTTAGTTTTTGGCAGTGCGTTTTGTGATTGATTTCGCGAGTTAAGTGCGACAACGTGAAGGGATTGCGAGAGAGTGTCTGGTAAGAAAATGGAGCATTCTGACCCTGGGAAGGGGTCGCGAAAGAATTTTAGGACAGAAAAACTAATAATGATTAGAAAATCACCTTGAAAATAAATGTTGCTTAAATTAATTCAGTGGCGATCCTGCCAGGATCGCCAGGATCGATCCTGCCAGGATTACCACGCTGAAAAAACTAACCTAAAAATTCGTTTTGAATGAAAACGATTCCTTTTAAATGAAAAGGATTCCA
>JABFPB010000583.1:0-35335 GCA_022817645.1 Ceratoteleas bidentatus
CCGGTGATCTCCAGAGATTCTCCGTGATCTCCGGAGATTCTCCAGAGATCTCCAGAGATTCTCCGGGGTGTGCTGTATGGGAAAATATCGCAAAAAATACATTGTGTTAAATATGTCTTTGTATGTCTTAATACATATGTAAAATTAATAAAAATAAATATGTATTTATACGTAATATTTTCAAAATCTTAATATGTTTCGCAAAAAAATTCAATATGTTTCAATATGTTTGTACGTTTTAATATGACATGTTTAATAGGGACGGCTTTATTTAAAAAATTATGTAATCAAAGCAAAACTAATGGACTGTACGCAGTTTTCAATGTTTTTGGCACAGCTTAGTCTGAATTTCAGGTCAAAAATGTATTTTGACAGATCATTTTGACAGATGATATTTTGACAGCTCTCATTATTGCTGTTAACACTAAAAAATTTGAGTTTTTTATGAAGATGTCCGAGAAATGTCAGACTTTATGTCCGACTTATCGAGGAAGGCAAATCACAAAGATGTCCGAGAAATGTCCGACTTTATGTCCGACTTTTGTTGTCCAACTAATCGGACACGACAAATCACAAAGTTGTCCGAGAAATGTCCGAGAAATGTCCGACTTTATGTCCGACTTTTATTCTCCAATTTATCGGACACGGCAAATCACAAAGTTGTCCGCGAAATATCCGAGAAATGTCCGACTTTATGTCCGACTTTTCTTGTCCAACTTAACTTAAAAGCCATTTTTGACCGACTTTCGTCGTGTACGATATTTTCCCTTACGAGGGAGCGGTAATCGATTTTTTATTACATATTTCCAATCTACAACATTACAAGAATGTTGTGTTGAATTTTCAGCTCAAAATTCAAAATACGGGCGGCGTGTGCGCTCGGACAACTTTGAGCGAGTTTCTCTCAAAACTATGTTTTCAGATGCGGTTGCCACGATTTCGCCGGAACTACGAAACCGAATTGCTTGACATTTTTTGAGCTTGCGCCTGAAATATATATGTAATTCATAAAAGGAAGCTTTTTAAAATTTATTTGTTTATTTCTCTGTAAAAAAATTATAAAATCGTATTTTTTACTGGAAGATCCCATTTCTTTCTATTTGATAGTGCAGTTTTCTTTAAATAATAAAGATTTGAAAAAATGATCTTTTATGAACTAAATTTATCTTCCTTGAACAGTATCCCCTTTGATTTTTTTATATTTATTAGAAATTCGCTGAGATATCTTGGCAACCGCAAATCGTTTCTAAAAAAAGGGGGTTCAATGAAATTATTAATACTTTATTATTGTGAAAAGAAATCAAAGTTTCAATATAGTCAAGTGTTCTCAAAATGTTGCTAAATCCGTCATATATTTTATTATATATATCGAATCTATACTTTCTTATTTATACTCACGCAAAATAACGATGATTTAGACGTTTTTACGTGTATATTCCCCCTTAAGTGGTAAAACCTTAAATGACATATTTATTAACATTTTGTTAGTTGATTCTTATAAATTTTTTTGATTTTTAATGTTAAAGAGTATTTAATTAAACAAATTAATTGTGAAGAAAATTCAAGCTATCTAAAACTATAATTTAGCGCTATTAAAAGTTTGAGATTATGGTTCATTATTTGTCAAATTACATTTCCTAATATAATATTTTTTGTTCCTGTCAAGTTATCTGATACTTAATAGCATTCCAGATACATTACTAGAATTTTTTAATAAAAATTGTTCATTAATACTGCAAATGCAATATATTGTAAGTTACCATTTCAAATAGTAAAGCTTTACCACTTGAAATAATGACTTTTACCACTTAAGTGGTGATTCCTACCACTTAGTTTTCTCAGTGTATCAGATTATTATTATTTCATTGAAGATTCCTTAGTCATTAGTCTGTACGATATTGCATTTGATTCTGACATCTCAAAAAACAAAAAAATTCTTTGTTATTATCTGAACATATCATTAAATTGAAACAAATGCGTGGAAAGAGAAAGTATTAACTTTTGCATCACGGTTAACAAATCTTGATATGATTAATTATAAGGAATCAATTATAGTGAACAATGTTTAATGACATATATATAGATAAAACAAAACAAAAACTTTCTATGAACGTAATTCATTATTTGGCAAACTATGATTTTATGTATACAGTATCTGAAAAATGTTAATTGGATGTAGAAATAATTTGTAAGACATCTCAAGATGCAACCTGTTAAAAATTAGAAACGTTCAACTTAGCTATGTAACGCAGATATGGGATGTACGTGTAATCCATCATGGGTGTCACATGCATGTCACACGTCATCCTCACGTGCTGGAGTACATCTTTACAGCAGGATAACGCATGTGTCACGATAACACATGATATGAAAACTACTTGATAGCATTTAAAATGTTAGTAGCGTTGTCTGTACGAAAATGTAATATAAAATAAAAAAAAGTTTATTGTATAGTCAAATAACTTTTGTAGTTATTTGAATGCTTTTTTAGTTGATTGAATGAGTAGAAAAATGCTCCCAATACAAAATTATCATCCTCCGTGCTATCTGTCGTATATTATAACAATATCCAAACTCATTTTAAAACTTGGACAAAAAATAACACGAAAAAGAAAATGATACTCATATAACCAGTAGTTTAATCTATTATTGCAATCTGAATCGACACAGGCACTTAATTCAAAACGTATAAAAGGCCCGTCACAAAGGGCCCTTTATACCGTCTTAAAATATTTTCCATAATGAATCAAGCCGAACGGACCATAATTTTCCATCCCATTTTAGTCTGAATAGGTGAAAATATGTGCATCGCTGAATCTAATTTCACACGACACTTTATCGGGAATTGGCTGCCTCCACGATATTATACTTCCTGTTCATTATACCTAAGCGTCCACAATGCTCGAATTTATAATATCAAAGGCGCAGGCACACGATCGGACAGGAATATAATTTGACCTTCCCTGAAAATATAAAGACATCGGATTAAAATTCTCCACTCCTTTTCGAGCGCTTCTATCTCCGACTTTCCGGGAATTTCCCCGCTTTTCGCGTGCCATTCCCCGTTACTTCTCGGCTTTCATGGATCCACCGCAACCATCCCGATTGGTCTGAGCCGTCATATTTCCTCCGATGGCAAATTTTTCCCAACCCGAGTGACCACACCATTTTTCACGCCGCTGCTTTTCATTGTCTTCGAAATTTATTAACTCCCACGCGAGCCGCCTCATCCTCCGACGCTTTTCCCCGAAGCGCCGCGATTTCTTCCGAAATCCACAAAGGGCGCCGCATAAATCGTCGCCGTCGCGAATTAGCCACGGAAAATAATCGACACCTGCGTACTGCGCCGCGTTCACGCTTAACCGTGACCGCAATGTCCCGCGCGTTGCATCGCACGCGTTCCCGTCGTAAAACGCATGCATCTTATTCACGATTTGAATACGTGGGCCCCGCGCTGATGGCACATAAATTTCATTCGGCGGCGAACGGCCCGGCCGCGCATACTAAACCGGCCAATTTCGGATGCCTCGCTCGGCTAAATAAAATAGATTCACGCAACGCCGTTTCGACAGCGCCTTAATTCATTCCCATGATGCAAAACGGCGTCGCATAAGGCCCCGATTATGTATTGCGATCCGATCGCGATAAGCCCCCGAACATCGCCGTCACTGCGTGCTCGGCGCGTCCTAAACGGTCCCACGAAGGTCGACGGCGAATAATCCGGGCGTAATGACGAAATTAACGAGTCCGCGGCGATCGGATTCGGGCTGACAACCGCAAACTATCCGGATATCCTGCGGTACAACGGCGGTCATTCACGATGTTCTATGGAAACAATAGTGCACGCTTCGGGATTTGTATGCGTCACTTGTGGCGACAAATTTAAAACCGGCGCTGATTCATCGGGGATCGACGACGGGCTCGAGGTGCATAAAGAGCAATACTGTCGAAGATGTTTGTGGGGTTTTGATCGGGAATGCTCGGGGTGGTAGTTTTTTTAAGAATGCTGACTGTCGGAGTTATTGATGCTGGCTTAAGTGATGGTACGATTGTGAAGGAAGTTTGGACATGTTTGTAAACTGGAAAAGTCTAGACCCATTTCAAAGTTCGGAAGATAAAATGTAGCCAACGGGGTAAGAAATCATTTCCACGAGCGGCGGTACAAAAACGACGAAAAAACGTGAATTCCTGTTCGATAAACTTGCGTTGCCTCGCTCTTCCTTTTTCTACTGCGAAACATAAAATCTTGACAAAGTCTCTCCACCGTTTCGCCAAAATCAGCTTATCAAGAAAAATATCTAAGCAAAAAAGCAAATCGACCGATCTATATGGCTTCACTAACCACAACCGATCGCCTAATCAAATTCCTCCAGCCCACTCTCACGATCCGCAACTCGAACAGTCCGAAACTCCGAATTGAGCCAACAGCCGCGCCGAACCTCCCGGATCATGTTAAACACAGTATCAGGTCGGTCGATTAGGGTCGACGCCGAGGCAGAAAACTTATTAATTGGCATGAGATCAGCGCGGCTTATTTCGAAACATATTCCGGTGTCTGGCTGCGAGACAACTACCGTGAAAACTAATTTGCTATTCAATTTCGGGGAACGCGATCCGAACGGGGCATAATTTACTGGAAACACAATATTTGTGGATACCCGTTCTCCCCGTCGAACGCGTCCCGCGACGACAATTAAAGCGCGCCGTAAATGTCCCCTCGGCTTTGATACGCTGCCCCATAAAACACGGCCCAATAAAACTCATTGTCCGCCGGACAGTGCGCGCATTAATATTTCAATTACGCGCTTAAATCACGGTTTACAGAGTAACACGCGTCGAGGGGCCGTGCAGCCGAGTCTAAGAGTCCATTACTTCGCGTCGCGACGATATATCCCGGCACCGACGGAGAACGCAAAATCGAGAGTGAGCGAGCGCGCGAGATAAGCAGGGCGAGGCGCGGAGGATAAGGGTCGGTTATTTACGAGGCAGCGCCGCGGCGTAACGAGTGTTCACGAGGCCAGCGGACCACGGAGTGACGCGACAACGATCCGTTCATGAAACTTCGCGGAAGGAATATGATCGGAGGAATATGAGGTCGTGTGTGGACGGGGCAGCTGAGTCCAGCAATTTTTCTGGGAGGTTTGCGGTTTGTTTGGGAAGAAAGCATTTGAGAGGAAACTTCAGTTTAGGTTGAAGTGGGAATTAAATATTATGAGTGACGGTTCGTCAAAGAAATTGTTATGTCGAGGGAAACTCTAACATCGAGGAGTGATTGAAGATAACCTGGGTGAACTCCGACGAATAAGGTGTAATAAGGTTGAAGGAGTGAGCAGGACTGTATAATAATTTAGTTTTGACAATTGAATGTGAAGATTTTCGAATTTGGTGGGAAACTTTCTAATCTTCGACTAAAGACATAGGTACAATGCACAATGCATCTCTATAAGAGAATTTTTTAACTACCTATTTAGTTTCCCCAACTTTTCTGTCTAATTTCCATCTAACAGAATACCGGGGAGAATATGTAGGGGCTTTAGAAATCTAAAGTATGTTTTTATTTATTTCTCGAAGACATGTCAGGAAACGTTTGCTGTTGGGAAACCTTGAAAGCCATGTAAAACCATATTCATTTTGCGCTTGTAGCCCAACAGAATAAAAAATAAATATAAAATTCTGAAGACATCCATTCTGCGATTAATATCATCACTTCTTCAAAATAGTGCACGAAACGCTACAGCTGCATGGATTTTTATCGTAACGGTTTATCCGTTTTCTGATTTCATCTAGGCCATGATTGAAATCTTCAAATTAAATCTGCAATATCTTAGAACCAATAGACCACACTATTTTTAGCTCCTCATCCCCTATAAGAAGCTGGAACCTCATCCTACCACCCCTACCACCTTTTCCCTCTGACCCTGTCGTTTTTCTTATTTCCATTCCACCTCTTTAGTCCTGCACCACCTATGACTCAGAGATATTCGGTCGCCGGTTTCGTCGAATGCCCGTTCCCGTTTGGACCTCGTTCTATGGCCCCCGCAGGGGTACCAACCGCGTCCCATTATCCCATGCTAATTCTCAGCTACGGCTGTCATTGCCTCGAGTCCAGGACTGACAAGTAACACCTCTTAGCCCGTGTTCCCTTGCCGTAGGAGTGTCTCTGGCCTTCTCTCGCCCGCGGTCTCCGCGTCCATTTCCCCTCCCCCGCCGTCCGTCTCGCGGCACACTCTGCAGTTTGAAAATCAACTCGTCATGCTCGCTTCATTTTCTCCAGACGGTAAAACAGCCATTTGTTAGGCCGTGTCAAACCAAGCGTCGCGGGGTGTCCCGCTCGAATGGCATCGATTGGCGATTCATTCGATCGGTGCTCATAATAAATGTCCGAAGGAACGCGGGCCCAACCGTCGCTCAAGTCCGACTCGTTCTGCCCAGGAGGAAAGTGTTCAACTCTGACCTTTGCTACTAGCCATGCTGGGCATCAAATCTGCATTTCTGAAAACACGATCACTGGGTTCCGATTTGCAACAGGGATCAATATGAAACTTCCTCCACGTTCTTCAGGCTAATGTTCAATCGGATCCGTTGGATTCCATCTAGGTTTGATGAAATAAGACGTGCCTGACGAGGCCCGCGCTAATATCTGGCGAGTGTGTACGTGGATCGTCACGTAGGAAAGGTTGCGAGGCGTGCGAGGTGGACGTGTTTGCGACAAGATATCGGCGCCCGGAATCTCGGCTCCTTCGGAAACAATACAATAGCGCCGCGATGACATTCGAAATTCTGTTCACGCGTCGCCTGTGGCTTTCCACCTAGCCCTGAAATGCCGATCCCGCCCGAGGAGTTCAAGGATGAAGGAAGCGAGGATGTACGGTGCTCGGGAGGAGAGCAGACGACATCCTCGCGACACGCACGCCCTCGTCGACACTTCCCGGGCAGATTCTCGGTCGCCGTGTTATGATTACAGGAACGTCACTTGCGAGCACAACACTCCCACATTCCCCGATGACGAGCCCAGATCATAATGCCCGATTATGCATCGGGTACCGTAAGAACGATGGACGAGAGAGAGGAGAGAAATGGAGAGGGAGAAAGGTAGATGAGAGATGTGGTGGGCAATCGCGGTTAGCGTTAGGACCAGCTATATAGGTAGAGTGGCAGTTGCGCTAATGAAATAGGAAGGAGTCCATAATTAAAATGACTTGTGGACATGAGATGACTACTTAGGAGGTGACCAAATTAATAGTTATGATTTGGATAAGTGGAAGGTTTATTCGATTGATGATTCGAAGTAAAACCAATGGCTTTTAACGTATCTAAAATCCTTTCGGAGAATAAGCATCTGTCTTCGATTTTGAAAGTAGAACTTATGTTTTGTAGAGTCATCTCTCTTATGGCAAATCAGAATTCTGAAAAATAAAACTTTCTACGAGTAGAAACATGTTCAAATAAAACATAGTTTAGATTGGTTTTCTTTTTCTTTAAACAACATTTTATTGCAGATATCATGAATAATACTGTATCCCATTCTGACTTCATTATAACATGTTTTTTCCCTCAAGGCAGAAGTAGCCACACCATGAATCTTCCTGAAGATCCAGAGTTAATATCCTCCAGTTTCCAATATCTAACCACTTCCAGAAGTTATATCACACATTCAATCTCTACCTACAGCCACCATCTCGCACGTAACCAGCTGTCCCATTGTCCACCACTTCCCAGCCTCCTATCCCTGTTTCCACAATACATTTTTTCCTCATTATCACGTCCTTTCGCCATGCCAGCACCCGCAGCAACTGCAATTCCACCCTCCCCCGTCCCCAGGCTCCCACCCCTCTTCGGTAGCATAATTCTCCTGAATGGGCAAGCTCCGCGTAGCTTCCGAAAATCATAACTCATCGCTCTCGGGGGCTATTAGGGGCCCTTGGCACGCATCGGCCGCGATCACGCGAGCACGCGATCTCCCCGAAACCGGAAGAGGCCGCGCGTGGGTGGACCGGCGCCCGCGGCGCGGACGTCTCCCGGATTCGGCGAGCAACGTCCCCCGAAAGCGGCGCCCGCACCGCTGCCGGGCTCTATAAATACGCAGCTAATAATCAGATTTGCATAACCATCGGCGGCGCTACCGCTTAGCGCCGGTAAGTGTGCCAGGGCCGTGTCAGGATCGCCTGGCTCGCGGCTAAGCGAGCCCGCTCCGCGCGGCCCCTCTTAAATGTCAACGCCGATGGCCTGCCGGCGTAAATAATTGTTATTATCGAAGCGGCGCGCTGACTCAGCCGCGGAGGCGGTGGCGACCCGCAATTTATAGGTCGCCGCGATATGCAAATCCGCGGCGAATTGCGATAAGCCGCGGCCCCGGCCGATAGCGGTGACGACCCCGGGGGGTCAGGGCCCGCGGCCCGCCGCCCGGCAAAAAGCGTCCGCACCGATTGTCCCGATGGGAACCGTGGCCTGGCGCTCTTCACATATTGTGCCAACAATTAGGTGAAAGGCGCTCCCACACTCAAGCGGCATTCTGCGTGCCGGCGCACTGGTGTCTAGGGGACTAGATCATTTAATATACCTGCCTGGCCGGCTGCCGAGCGCCGCGGCCACTATATACATCACGAGTCGGCCGCTGACCAACAGAGAGAGAAAGGTCCCCGTGCGGGACGCATGCGCCGCGTGTTCGCCGAAGGGCACTAATCTGGCCGAAGGCTTGACGTGGCGATGTTGTCGCGAAGGTAACCTTTAGGAAAAGCGGGTTTTCACGCCCACGCGCCACCGATCGCCGGGCGGAAAGTCCCGTTTTCCACCCGGGAGCACGTATTAACGTGCTCCCGAGTGGGCACGTTAATACGTCGCTTTTTGCGCATCCGCCGTCGATTATTGCGATGATTGGCTACTCCCACGTGCCGACCACATCATCGCCTAATCCGCGCGGATCTCGGCGAAAAATCGTGATCGGCGCGGGAACCGAGTTGCCGGTTCGCACGTAAATAAGTAGGGACGCGAGCGGTGATAAGCGATCGATTAATCTTGCTTATCAAACGAAAGTCCGCGGTAACGGTAACGCGCTGTCGGTTTCGTAAAATCGGTTCCATGTATGGCCGCGCGGCCATAAACCACGGCTCGCTTCCGCAGTGAAAGCGAGCGTCCCGGCGGCGCTAATGGTAGCGATCGCGCGGCGCAATTTTTCGCGACCCCGAAAGGCGCGCGCGCGAGCTCACTCGCGCGAGCCGGCTTTCCGCCCGCGGAGGTGAGAGTCCATGGGAAGCTTCTGCCCGCTACCTTTGAGTTTCTAACCAGTTACGTCGCGCTCGTTTGCGCGCAGCGCCCGCTGCGCCGAGTGGACGAAAAATGTGGGCGCGATCGTATGGGCGAGAACCGGTAAAGACGCCGGCGAGCGTTCAATGAATTTCAAATTGAAAGCATAAATTATGGTGGAGTGGGTTACGCCCGGGACCGCGGCGATTTCATTAATTCGGCTGTAAATTTTGGGAAAAGTCACCGGACAAAAGGACCGAGGAAAGTTTGCGCAACCGCCGGGACTTATCAATTAGGCGAAGAAGCCAATCGACGGGTTATTTATGGAGTGAGCGATCGGCGCAGGGGAAATTGTTATTAATTGGCGTGGTTGCGCGCAAGGAATTCCGCCGACGATGCGAGGCAATTGAGGGAAATTGTCGGCAATCGGCGGAAGTTGGCAGACGGTTATAAGTGAGCGAACATTCGGTGCCGAGAGGTAAAAGTGTGAGAATGCGAGGCAAGTGTGTAAGTCATTTTTTAGGGGAGTAGGAGTATGGGTGATTACAGCCGTGTGCGGGGCATTTTTTGTTGGTATACGAAACGCTGTTGATGATGGATTTAGATGTGAATCTGGCGAGGAATTCTTTTGTCAATGATCGGTTTCGATTGCTGCTTCCTTACTAGGACTTTTCAATTCGGTTCCTTTGTCTCGCGACTTTCGATTTTCTCGGGAATGTTCGACACATTTTCAATAATTCCTCTCGTCTCTTCGAAGACTACACAATTTGAGTCTGTCTCGCCATGAACTTTCAACTTCCTAATCAAACTACCAGATACCTCTCATTACCGCCACTTTTCCTCCGCCGTTCCCTTTCAATCGCGCAGTAGCTTCACCCATCCCGTACTTATCCACAAACCGCTCCTAATGACCACAAAGCCCCCGACTAATCACAAGCCACAGCTCCCCGGCATTTCGAAACCGATCGCTCGAAACTGGGAAAATGGTCGTTGCTCAAGCCTGTCATAATAAAGTGTTTAGCGATCCTACACGAACATTTTTTCGTCGAATGCGCAAAGTGCTGCGAAAATGTCATTCCAAATTACAAAGCCGGTGATCCTTTTCGCCGCGTCGTCCCGCGCCCGCTGCATCGCTATTTATCGAGATTCAAGGCGTGACGCGAAAATCGCGGCTTGCCGCAACTCGCCGCGGTATTAATAATTGCGTCGGCTGCGGTTAATTTGAGCCGGTCGTGCGATGCGAAAACGGCGTCCGCAGGCCGAGATTCGCAAAGATCACTGAACATTCGCTCACAGTGGCATTCCGCGCACGACTTTTGCCCCAGGAGGTGAGAGCGGCTCCCAGTGTCTAGGATCGCGTGTACGTGTGTTGTGTGTGCATCTCGTTTGTCCGCCCTTCTTACCGCTTGCACAACGGTGCCCGATTCGCGATGCCAGCGGGATTTTCCGGAAGCCATGCTTCATGGCACGCCGCACATTGTGTCGCGGCCTTTGTCGATGAAATTGCCTTCGCTTTCGACAATACGTCGCGCCGGGCTTTACGTCACCGACTGAATGTCAGTTGAAGAATTATGTAATTTTGCAATAATTCGCGCGCTTCGCCGTGTTTGTTTTATGAGGCGCGAAATCGGTCAGAAAGAACATCTTCGCGGTGGCTATTGTCAATGCTAAATTGCGACCTAGCATTGCGAGGAGAATGTGAGATGGAGGATGAGAGGAGAGTTTGCTTGGTCGAGTGTGATCTACATTTGGACTATACGGCGGGTCATACGAACCACACTGAGTGTGCGGTGGAGGCAAAAAGTAGAATTTAGTGTCCATTCGAATTTTTATGACATCTAATTAAAAAGCCTAATCGTAGTTGAATGGCGGTGATTAAAAAAATTATATACGGCCGCCTGAAATTTGTCGCAGGTTTCTCCGGCAGTTTCTAGAAACCGAACGAAACCTGTTGTGGAATCAGAATGAAGACTTCGGATCTAAATTAATTAAAACGAACCGAATTCCATGGACCTATTATTAAATTGTTGCTTTCATTAATCTTTTTATAACAAGCGTGTAATTTCAAAACAATGTGTGTACGACACAAGCTTTCCATTTACATAATCGCGTACTCCTGTTGGGTAATTGATGGATTCAATTTTTACAATCGAAAAGCTTGTTAAGCAACGAAACTTGGGCAACCGACACGAGCGTGTTTTAGCGTACCATTCGAGGCGGCGGATGATGACTTATTCCGACATCCCGCCACTGGTTTCGAGGCTTAATTTGTTTTCAGCGAGACGAAATAATTATTTGCGAAAAGTTTCCTCCACTGAATTGTATAAAAACAACAAAAATTACAAAACTCTTAAAGAAGAAATAAAGTTTCAAAAGAAAACTTTGTTAGTCGTTTCATTTTTCACTAATTTATCTCCTGCAATTTGACCTCCCTACCCACTACTCCCAAACCCACCAACCTTTAGTTTACTTAACATTTTCGCAAAATTTGCCTAAAATTACAGTAATTTTCGTCCCGTTATGCAACATCGCATTTCACCAATATTTTACTCTCTGCATCATCCGCGGAGGTCTTACGTCACAAAGTCAATTCAACCGTGCCATAATTCCAGAATCACTCGAGAAACAAATTTCCCCAAAAAGGTGCTCTTCGCCTCAGAACCCAGCCGCGCCAGATTCCCCGAACTCGCGCACTTTCGACAATGTTACAGTCCGGTCACCAAATCATCGTGGCACCGACGTAAATGCAAATGCAAGGCAACCGAAAGTATATAAATATTTGTATACAGCGGTATTATGGATCCGAACAGCCTCGTTTCTTTCGTTTGCCTTTTTTTCGCAAGCGCACGAATTAGCATGCGACCGATCATTGCGACCCGTCGAACAAGTTGTACCGTTCGGCGGACTTCGCATCCGCAGCTGGCGAGGTGCCAAGTACCTACCTTTCAACGGCTTTAACGAGGACATTAATGTTAAGCGCCGGGAGTACTCTCGAGAGCTCGGCTTGGCCGAATCCCATCCAGTCCATTGATGAAATCAAGAGTTCGCGAAACAACACAGACACAGAATTCAGCTCATAATTAAATTTTGTTTATTTGTGCTTCATCGTTACAACCGACGCGAATAAATTTATAATACAAAATAGTCAATTTTTCACAGTACACGCATATTTACAACGCGCAATGGTCAAAGGGGGCGGGGGTCGAATTGTACAAAAAATGTCTCGGGGCAATAATTTTCGGCATCGCCGTCGTCGGCGGCTCACATTACGAAACGCGCTCACGTCGTCTTAGGTACTTACAGTACAGTATTTGATAAAAGTATTATCACTCCTAGTACTAGGCACAACAAGGCACAACTTCCGGTGGAAGGAATAATGGCACGACGAGCGCGAACAAGTCGACTCGTTTGGGTCGCATGGTGCGAGATTGGGTTTAGTGGATTATAAGGATGGGATGCGGATGAAAAATCCGCTGCAACGAGTGGCAAGTAGGTTGCAATGTCTAGACCGTCGGTCGGCGATCGTCGCACGATTATTCCTTGAACGCGTGTAATTAAGCGATTCGGTCTGCGATAAGGTCTGCTAAAGGTGACTATGTCTATTTGATAATATAAGGTATCCTTCTGATAGCACATTCGAACCATGAAAACATCGGAGTGTGCTGTGCTCTAAAAATATATATCAACACTGACGCGCGCAGATCACAATTCATAACTTATATCCACTCAACAACAACACGAATGCCTCATTTAAATATGCGACCAGAGTGACGGCTATTATTCTCGGATGAATCAGAATTATCCATAATATAATATAATAATATAATAATAATATAATATAATAATAATAATATAAAATAATATATAAAATAAAATAATAATATTAAAAACACAGTGATACGTAAAGCTATGTACACAGTCGCGATTGCAGTCTCGAAGCTCACGAGGGTATCTATCGCCGCGGGATCGAGTGCATCGCGGGAAGCGCGGGGTCTTGTGTCGAAGTGTTTGAAACGCAAGCTAATAAGCCGCTCTCGATGCTCTCGAGACGCCGTAGTCTACGTTGTCGCGGGGTCGTCCGGTGTATCGCGCGGCTATCGACCGGGACCGATAACGGCCGATATGCGCCGCGCCCAGCTGTCTCCGTCCTCGTCGTCTGGTAGTCATCATCTTCATCGTCGTCGTTGTCGTTATCATCTTCGGAGTCGTCGTCTTCGGCGTTGGGCTCGGTGAAATCGCGCCATTGATCCGATTAATTATCTGTGCCATTCCGTGCGATCGACCGCGGCGTGCACGCCGACGCCGGTGGTCCTTCGAGCCGGACCGAGCGAATCGACTTGACGTTTCGTGGCTCGTGCGTATCCAGTGACGGCCGCCTTTCTACGCCCCGTCTCTGGCCAAGGTCAGGTCTGCGCCACGTGGGCCCCCGGTGTCTTCCTGGCGCGGCGCCGCGGCTCCTCGTCGTCGCGTTCTTCCGGTCGGTGGGGATCGGCAGAGACATAAGTGGTACCAAGCAAGTGTGAGGGAATAAGCGAGATTAAGATCATCTCGGACGAGAGTACAAGGACTACGTGTTGAAAGGGACTGCTCGACTAGCAAGAGCGCGGGATCTCGGGAACGACTTAGCCTGCCGGGCTAAGGGAAGGGCGCTGGGGATACGAGAAATCTACATGTTGGGGAGTCAGGGGGAGTCTAGGGCGAGGGATTGCGGATGGCTTCTAGTACCTAGAGTAGCCATTCGAATAGCCATTGGAGTAGCCGTTGGAACCCTTGTAGGGAACGGAGTGTATGCTCCTGGAACAGAGATTGCCGAAAACGGAAGGTGAGGAAGAGCGTCACGCTTCGAGTTTCCTTAATAATGCAATTGGTTAGTTGAGACGGTGAGACAGAGAGAGATTGACAGTGAGAGAGAGACTGGCTGGGATGGTGGTGGCATGCGGGGTTCTGGGTGTCGCTACCAAGTTGGCGGTGTTTTCATCGCTGTTTCTTGTTCGCGCGAACCGATCGCGGTTTTGATTTGGCGCTAGAGACAGAGACAGGTCTAGTTAGAGGTCGAGATAGTGAGAGGAAGACGGACAGTCCGAGAGGCAGAGCGAGACGGAAAGAGAGTGAAAGACAAGTGCGCCCGCGTTTTGCGTTTCGATTTGTGCAGGAGGTTCAGAGCTCCCGCTCACCGCCACCCACATCTACAACAGAACAGAAAACAAGACCACCGCCATTACATACAAGGTATCCATTAGTAAACCACCAGTCGAAGATTTATTTTTGCGCGCGCGGCTCGCGATCACCGGTCCGTTAAAGCGCGCGGTGTACAGCCCGCGTGATTTACGGGTCCTCGGAGCGCGGGCCCGCAGAAAATTACGGATCTCTTTCTCATCTCTGTCTCGCAGTCTGTCTCGCAAGGGCCCGGGGGTGCTCGGCGGGCGCCGCGGTCCGAGGCTCATTTCGGGATCGCGCGCCGCGACGCACTGCTTGTTATTGAGATTCATGCTGATCATTCCAGAAGAGACCGTTATTTTCTATCCAGAGGTTGTATTAATTGTGTAATGCTCGTGCAGGTGCAATCCAGTCTATTCTCTTTATGCGAGTAGGCGTGCGACCCGACCCGCGGTCCCATCCTCCCCGTCTAATGATGCGGTGAGAACAAGCGCGAGCGCAATTGCACGCCTACGTAAGGACGCCGTCTTCTCAGCGTATCAAGTTACAAACGAATTTCGATATCGGCCACCACGGCTGATCGAATTGGGCCCGCCGAAGTTCAAGGCCGGGCCCGGCGACCAACCAATGCCGATACCTCTGCAAGGATGACTTTTTTCCGATGTCCCCAACGACTTCCAAATTGAATGTTGTTGGTGACAAGTTCAGAGATGAATACTAACGTCCAACATACTCTGGTTTCTGAAGAAACCAAACCGATTTTTGCATCCTTGCAGAGGCCTCGCCAAGCCATCTCAGGCTCCCCCCATTTCAGTCCTAGAAATTCGCGGACACGATACCTGTGTTGTTTGAGGTTGTCCTGCCGCTTGAAGGACTTGCCGCAGACCTCGCAGGTGAAGGTCACATCATCCTTGTGGCTGCGCTCATGGATCATCAGGTTGTAGGGCTTGGTGAAGCGCCGCTGGCAGTACTTGCAGACGAACTCGACAGTGCACTTGGTTCGCATCTTCTGCCGCCGGCCGAACTCCCTGCCGTGCCCCTCTGTCTCCATCGGCATTATCGCGAACATCCTTATAAATTCCCACCGCTCCCTCGGTGTATACGCAAGCGAACTCTCTAGTCTATCTCGTCTCCCTTCTCTGCGGCTGCTGCCCGCTCGTTCCTCGCCGCCGCTCGGCCGTCTCCCTTTATCTCGGCTTCTCCTCTCGCGCCTTTATCGCGCGCCAAGCTGCTCGCTGTCGAATCGCGCGGCTCGCTCCCGGCGGCACCAGTCGCACTCCGATTCCGCTACCTGCAACCCAACCGAGAGCGTCAGTGCGACGAACATCGCGCGAGATGCAATTAAATCGGGCCGCGGCCATTTTGGCGCGGTCCGATTGGTTTTAACGAGGGTTATTTATGGCGATCGGCAAGGGCGCGATCGACTTGGGGCGTAGCCCGGGTGCCAGGCCCTAATTGGACTGCCGCGTTACTCACACTTTTTCTGCGACCGGTAGCGAACGCCGCGCATCGATCGCTACCGATCTCCGCGCCGCGAGTCCCGATTTACCCGTCGTTAGCGTAGCCGCTCGAGCGGCTTGATTAATAGATAATTATCAACGAGGCTAGCGGTTTATTGGACGATCAAAGAGCGTGTCTCATTATAACGTCATAGAATCGGTAATAACCGCGGACGATAAAAGGTTTCCCCGCAGCGTACGGCTAGTGAATTATTGCGACATTTCATTATACTTAATAATTGCGCGATACAAAATTAAACGCACGATCCACGGGCCCGATCTTTACGTTAATTTGATTCCCATTCATGGGCCCGCGGCACGATTTCGCGGGGTTTTACGGCGCACGTATATCATTCTGATATTACTTCACGCGCAATTAAGCCGCTTGTCGTCCGAGTTAGAAGACGCGTCGTAATTGCCGTCAAACGCCCGAACTTTGTACGCGATACTTTGTTTCAGACACTGATGGCCCGTCCTTTGTCCCAATCGAATTTCTTCTCACGAACGTATCCCGAAAATTGCAAACTGTCACAATCATCGCGAAACTTGCACTGTTGGATTTGAACACTAAATTGTATTCGAAATCCGAAATTAAAATAAAATAAATATTTGTCACTTCTTAATTAATTTATTATTCACCTCCCGATCGTTCGTGTCGAAACGCGGCGAAATCGCGCAGAAAATGCGTGAGTCGGGAGCGATCGTCGGTCAGGCACTCGACGCGAGGCGTAATTGAGCACTGCGACTGTTCCGTGACTCGTTGTTTCTCATCGAAATAAAACTAACAGGAGCGCCCGCGTAGAGCCAACCAACGAGCGGCTACTGTGCATGCACTGGTTCACGGATAAGAAGGGAGCAACTACTCGGCGCTCGGGTCGCGCTTAGCCAACCAAAGAAAGGAATGGCTACTGTGCGCCGCCCTGCGCTAAAACGCTGCTACCGGTTTTGAGCCAGTCGCCACAGCGACTCGGCACTCGGACCACACCTTCCCTTCCACTACCCATTGATTGCAACGTTAGAAGGGCTCCAATAACGGCGAAGGGCCTGCCGTTTGATAACGCGGCCGAATGAAGTCCGTCGGATCGCGCGGAAATCGAAAAAATCGGTACCGATTTTTTCGAATTCGACTTACCTGGTTCGAGGGATCGTCGAGGATGATCTCGCTTTCAACTGGCGTTGGCTCCGTCGAGTGTCTCGTTGAATCCGTTCGGAACGTTTATGCGAGTTCGTATCGTCGGTGGGCTCGTGCGGGCGAGAGAGAGGTCTGGACCGTTTGGTTGCGCGGCGTCGACTGAAGCTCCGGTTGGCCGGTTGGTTGGTACTTGGTAGCTCGAATAGTAGACCGAAGACGGTAGGTCGTAGTGTAACGCTAAAGGTCTCCGCTTCTTCTGGTTGGAGGACCGGGACCTCCCTACCGAACTCGGGCCTGGTGTTCTCCAGGTGCTGGGACTGCCGGGTAGTAGTGGTAGTAAAGGCTGGCGAAGCGCGACGACGCGCGGGACGGGGGGCGGACCGGGGGGGAGGCCGCGCACAGCGCACGGGCAGAAGAAGTAGTAGCGCATTTCATCCCGACCACGGCTGGCCCTGTCGGCTGAGTGCGTCCTTGTCTCGCGCCGAATAGCAGAGCGGTTACTCACAAATCCTTCGGCGACGCGGCTTCTTGAGCTCCCGCGCGAGCGAGCGGAGGGGGGCCCGCGCGCCCGCCCGCGCCCATCCCCACCACCAGGCACACCCGGGGCCCGCCCTCGCTAATGTGGGGCCCCGGAACATCCCCCTTGGGACGTACCCCCCGCGGGGGCGGTAGCGTCCAGTATTCCCGCCGGGGCGCGTTTACACGAGGTAGCGCAGGCGGCGGCCGACGTAAACGGACCCGATTCCCGAGTGTTTCGGGAACCCGGGTGCCCGCGCTAATGACCATTTCGCGTGAGCGCGCGGCCCACTTAATCATCTGGGTAATTAGCCGCACGGTAGTTATTCCAGTAGAGCTCTCGGCGAAAAAAATCAAAAAATGATTTTTAGCTGGGGTATAAAATACCCCAGGATTGTCCTGTTAGGTCGATAAGATACTATGATAGGTTCGTTCATAATGGCGATAGACCTTTCGTCTTTCCGGATCGAAAATTAGAGATTTTGACGATCGTTTTGTTACTTTTGTCGACGATATTGAATCAGTATCTCGATCTACGATTTCGGTGGGAATTAGCCGGGGGGTTAATTGAGACGCCCTCCCCGGCATTTCCGTGTCGGAACACGCTTCGATTTTGTCCAAGTGCGCTGTTTAACGACGTGGTCGGGCTTCCAGGCCGGGAAACGTCGAGTTGGTGCCGGTCGGTTCTTGTCGGGCGGAACGGAGAGCAATCGGCCGTCCTCGTCGGCGGCGGCGCGCGAGAGAGCGCGCAGCAGCTTGGAACGAGACAGACGGGCGAACAGAGCAGCCCGGTAGAGAAGCGCGGGGGCCGTCGCACCGCCGCAAGGGTTCCCAGGGCACGTGGGAAATGCACAGTAGTCACTGTCAAGCTCCCACCACGCCGCGGACCCGAAGCGGCCCCCCACCCAGCAAGCCATCGCCAGGAGTTTAACTCCGCCTATAAGCGATCTCGGCGTATCGCGTCGGCGAGCGTGAGCGATAATCGCCTCCTCCCGGGCGCCTCTCGCCGATTCCGGCCGCAGCGAAAGAATTCGCGAGCAGAGAATCGCTCGGCGGAGGTGCCGCGGCTCCCTACGTTTTCGTCACGTAGACCGAGGGGAGGGGGAGGGTGAGGGACAAAGTGTAACACGGTGGTGCAGAAGGTAATTTCTTCATTAGGGAGGATTCGGAGGATTGGGGTTTAAGAGAATTTTTTGAGGTTGAAGGGGTATGTGGTGTGGCGATGGGGATGTCAAAGAAAGGGTGTTTTGAAGTCAGCAGATGTGTGAGCTTAAGTTTTTTTAGATGAAGTTGGAAGTTTTTGGTAATGACGATTTAAACAGGAATTAATGAAACATTTGAATGGGCTTTTGAAAGATACAAATTTGAAGAAATATCATATGGTAATAACATATTTTTGACATTTATAATTTGTTTGCACGTACCTTTGGCATATATCTTAAAACACTCGGGTGAAAATCTGATGCTGATTCTAGCAAAAATACCGTAATTTTGCCGTATTTAGCTGTTTTTGACCGAAATCCCCCGTAAAAAGGCTTATTTTTTCACAATCAACCAGGGATTTAAATCCCTGGTTGATTGTGGAAACGGGAATTATCGGTGTTTAGTTCAACTTTAGTGTTATAAATTTATTAGAGTATACGAACATATATTGATCAATTGTATAAAATGTCATTGAAAAAATGTTGAAATATCAAACGTTAATGTCTACTGTAAAAAAATTGAAACTGTTTTGAAATCTTTGAAAAAAACTTAACACTTTCCATTACTGGATATTTGTCTCGTACAGTGGCAAGCTTATGAATATTACATTTTGGATATAATTGTATCGAGTAAGGTGTTTATAAACTTTATATTTAATTATTTAGTTTAAACGTGCTAAACTGAAGCCTTTTCACGTAAATAGTCTATAAAAAGTAGTCTATAAAATGAAAGTGAAAACAGCAGTATAGAAATGAACTTTAAAAAGAAACTACCCGTAATATACACATTAACTCTTTATTATTAAGTATTTCCATTTGAAATTATCAAAAATGTTAGGAATTGAATCAATCAATGAGCGTCAAACTGACTAAGGTCACATTTGCAATGTAATAAACTAAATGCCGTTTAATTTCACTGTAGGATCTCTCACATTCAACGAGGTTTACAGTAAAAAATATATCACGACAAGGTTAATAGAAACACATCATTTCTGACAATATAATGAACAATCATATTGTGTCAGATAATCTTTTCACAATGAAAACCCAACAATATTTGATTAACAAAATGAATAAGATTTTCTCACCGTATCAGTACCAATACAATACTATATTTATCATCAAATAATCCGACTCCATTAATTGAAACACTCCAATCAATTACACTTCATTACATTGATAATCATGTATCCTCACAGTCACCGATTTTCCTCTCTCTTGGAAACTCCCATCTCATCTATTAAAACCCCAGCCTTAGAATCCTTTGTTTCTCCGAATGCACTTATCTACCTAATCATCTATCAAATACTCCAACACCATTCACCAATCTAAAGCTTACAACTTTTCAACTCAAACAATTGCTACCCCAATCTGTCACTCATAGTTGTTTGCACTCCTTCATTAGATTACTATTCACCACCGAACTATTTTCAGTTCCAAAACCTCTTCTACCGTTTCTCAATCCCTCCGATCGTCTAACCCCCCGCTCCCCTAAATTCCAGCGAGATCAATTTCTACGCTATCAGTTCCTCCCAACCGAACTGACCCCCGGCTAAATTGGACTTTTAGCTAATAACTAGGAAGACTAACTCTTCCTCGATCCTCGGCTCTTCCTTGAATATTACTCAGGAAGCAAAGAAGTAGGAAACATTAGATCAAAGATGGATGAAAATGAGCCGGGGGATAGGGGCCGGCAGAGTAAGCCTGCGCGGCTGCGAGTCGCGCGTGGGTTGCGCAACCGGCCGCCATTGCTAGGACGCCCCTGACTACCCTCGCCGCGACCTGGCGACGTAATGAACCTGGGAAGACCCGACGTGGCCTCCGGGTGCGATATCGTCGGGCCCTTTGACATTCGTTCCGAACATCCCAGACAAACCAACAGCTACTCTGTGCCATCCTATGTAACGTCCGCGTGCACCAAAATGGCGGCGCGAAATCGACACGTGGTTTATTGCCCGATTACGAGTAGATTTCCGCCGATAAGATAGGCCGGGTGGCACGATGACCGTCGAATTCCCGGAGCCGATAAGCGGGGGAATTTCGGGGCGCGCGAGGTTGATCAAACGCGCTCGGCTGTCTGGCGATAATTCATTGACAAAAAGGCCGATGCCGTTGTTGACAGTGGGGCCGCGTTGTTGGCACAGCGATAACGCGTTATCGGCGTTGTCTCTGTCACGTTTGTCGCGGGACAGGACGCGACGAGTGAGTTGTTCCGCGTTCGCCCGGGCCGCTTGTGGATACTGCGTATTCGGGGACCTGATCACAGAGAAGCCGCCGTGTTTGCCGGGTGGAGATAGCGAAGGAAACGGAAACTGACGGAAACAAAACCTCGGCAAACAGAGCCGTGAAATACTACGAGGACAAACAGCTGGAGTGTCGCCAACCGGCCAATACTAGGTGTTGAACTACCATTTTGTTTAACGTTCGGAATAGCGATTAGTCACCGTGCTGGCGATAAATCATCATCGCGGGAAGGAACAAGAGAATGAGGTGGAGTGGGTGACTGGATGTCACTTTCGGCGGTTTGGGTGGGGGGTTGAAAGTTGGGGACTTGGAGCAGAGAATTATTTCCAACATTTGCAGACGTTTCATCATATATGAAGCAAATCTAGGAGGACGTTTGGACTGGTGTCGCATGGAGCTATCTAATCTCTCTTTGGAAATCGCATCCCCAATCTTGTTGGAAATCCTGATTACATCAAGAGAGATAAGTTTCACAAGTGTTCTGGCAGGTGTCTGTCGCAACACCGTTGAACCACCATCTAGTAACCCCTGAGTAGTCCAAACAGGAGTTCGCCAATATCGGTCTGGAATTAGCGAAGAAAAGGTCGAGCAAGGGGTATGATCGGTTCCACAAATCACGAGAAAGTTCAATCCTTTCCCAATCCGGGATTAATGACGCGACATGCAAAGCAGCATGTAATTACGCGGGCCGTCGAGAAAAGTACTTGTCACGCGGACTCGCGTGCGGACGCGCGTTTCGCGGACTCATTGCTCGTGAGCGGCGCTGCCTGTTTTTGGGTTTTTACAAGCCGATTTACCCGCGTCATCGTGCGCCGAGCCCAACGAAATCAATAGCCGCAGCCGCGTTGCGCAACGCGCCGATTATTAATGATTTCGTGAAAATGCCGTTTAATTAATCACGGCCACGGTAGCTAGCAGGGATTTCACGATCGCCCGGTTAATTGATGACTTAATTGCGTGGCTTCGTTAACCGAAAAAGGACGACGGGCCTTGTTTCAGTGCGGACCGCGTCATTAATCAATGCTGCCTTGTTTTTCTGCCATAATTGCCTGGTGATTGTGGAAACGGGGTTTAGCAGAGTCGGCGCTTAGGTGGTCGATTTGGAGAAGGAAGATTCCCGAAAAAAAAGAGCTCCGGGAAGAGGAGGAAGGAAAAAAGAGTCAGTTTAACCCTTCGTTGTTTGAGTCGGATGGTCGGCGTCGCCTTCCCTTGTAGTTTTTTCGTCGACGGTGCGCTTCCTCAACGGACCCCTCCCCGATTTCGGATAACTCATCAGGAGAGCAATGATTGTTCAAAAAATTGAACTTCAAAGAACAGCTGAAGGAATTTTCAATTCGTAATCGACAATCGGTCAGCGTGGATTTCTTTTCCACAGGGATTAGCTGGGACGCACGATGAAAAGCATTTTTCTCCTGTGACTGGCGACGGCCAGGAAACGCCCCTTTAATTAAAAGAGCGTTGGCCGTATCATTCTGCCGAAATACCGGGAGCAGAAAACCGTTCACGGATCGAGTGGTCCTTATCTCACTTCATCTATCATATGAAAACGAGAAAAGTCCCGAGTCGCTACCACGCTAAGAAGCCTGATCAGGTTCGGTCTACTTTTTTTCGGCCGCCGAAACTTGGCTGTCCGAGTTTTCGGCCACTTGTCGAAATTGAGCGTGACTCATCATTGCGCGACTCGGTTCTGGATGAGGAAAAGAGAAAACAAGTTAATGAAAAGGGCTGAGGCAAAACTGTTTTCTGCCCACAATCTATTAACTTTTTAAAATAGGGGGTTTCTTTAAAGCGGCTTCCAAGTTTATATATAAGACACATTTGAAGACAGATTTGAGGTCGTGTCGAAAATGAAAATATCGACATTACAGATTTCTCAAAAAGAGTTAAATACACAACGAATAATCATTTTAAAACCAGAGCGAGATTCGTTCACTTTTTTATAGTGTTGGGCGAAAACGTAATTCATATTTAATTGCAGAAAAACGGTGATTTCTAATTTTCGAGGTGGGAAAAAACAATTTTTCCAAACAAATTGTCACACAATGTTATTTTATGGCTAAAACTAATCTCCCATTAACACAGAATCTCGCATTTTAAAAAATATCAACAAATGATTTTTTGATAAGGAAAAGCCCTAACTCTGTTGCAGCAGACTTTCGACTTGACCTTAAGCATTTTTTAAGTTGGAAGAAAGTTAATGATGTTTGTTTGTTTGGTTGCTTTGATAATTTGTTCACACTATAAACGGTTGCTATTAACCGCGAAAGATTGTCTTATTCTGGCACAAAATAAAAAAAAACCATTTCAAAAGAAATACAAATGGAATAATGTGTGTACCATTTGTGGTATTTCTTTATAAACTAATAAAGAACATTTAAAAAAAAATATCTGTATACTTTTTTCTCTGGATCATAATCACTATCCATCATTTTCAGTAAAATACATCATGTTCAGCACGTACAATTAAATTGCGATCCTGAAAAAAAACAGAAATTATTAAAATACT
Organism: Ceratoteleas bidentatus; assembly: GCA_022817645.1. Taxonomy (NCBI): domain Eukaryota; kingdom Metazoa; phylum Arthropoda; class Insecta; order Hymenoptera; family Scelionidae; genus Ceratoteleas; species Ceratoteleas bidentatus. The sequence goes on from JABFPB010000583.1 coordinate 23,500, forward strand.
AATAAGTCTTCAACCCACACATGATTGCTGCTTTATTTCATCTCGATTTCACTCCTTTTTTCATCTAGAAATCTTGCTATCCAAAAATGAGTTTCATTCTATAACGTAAATCATCTACACTCAAAATCACCTAAACCTCCCACGAACAAACTCTCAATCGCATCTCTCCTCAGCTATGGCAGACCCTCCTCACGTCGCAATTTCGGGGTTGAAACGTCCTGTATAAATAGATTCGTCATTGGCCCTGGCACGGGGCCACGGGGGAAAGGAGCGGCCGGGGGTCGATTCGCATCATCTCAGTGCGGCCGCGTCGCCGGGGCACGGGGGTCGCCGAATGCGCGCTCGGGCCCCTCAACACGACGATAATATCTGTCTCCCGCAAAGGCGGCCAACATCAAAGCCCTGAGTTTCTCTCGGCGAGAAGTCGCGAGTTGTAGATATGCAAACGCACCCAGCGCTCGCGCATGTGTACGCACACGCTGTCGAAGGATACATAATGGCCGCGCCACAAAGGATATCCGCGCGGCGACGCTCGCAAATAAATTGCGCACTTTTACCGCGCGCGGCCGTGAAACATAGTCCGGAAACGCGCGCCGCGCCATAAATATCACTTCGTTAGGCCGCGCATTGTCGTGCCGGGTCATTAGTGTGCGGCCGCATTTTTCGCGTCCGATTCCGAAGACGCGATTTCCTCGGCTTTTTCTTCGACGAAACCACTAAGATGACTGTGCTCTTTGTCGAGAAAAATCGATTTCGAACGAGCGAAGCGCCGGTAACCGCAATGCCATCAATTTGCCCGAAAAACAATGCTTCGTTACCGGACCCGGGAGTCCGCAATATTTACAGAAACGTTCACCAGCGTGCCGTAGGTGGTCGGTGCGGGCTTAATCCTTCCGCACGACTCGAAGTCAAAATATCGTAATTTATTTTCGACGTGTCCTTTGGGACCCTTTGTGCCGTTTCTCCGGCCTTAACGACTGGCGGCTGTGAGGTGCGGAAAACTGATAGGCCTTCCCTTTTTACAGAAAATCTAGCTTCTGGAGCTGTAATCAAGTGTGCATTAAAAATTTTTTTTTCAGCAAATTTGGAATATCTGTTGGTTTAGAATACTCTCCGTAAGTTGACCGTAATTTGATCAACCAAAATTACAACCAAAAATAATGAAAACAATATCGGACATGGTCTCATTTTTGGGAGGATCAACTTTTGATCAATATTTTTACTTGGCAAATATTTTCCATAAAAAAATAAAATACTTCAATTGATCTAAAATGACCACCCTACAAAAAGTATTCCATGTCTATGTCACACCACCTTTTCAATCATTCATAATTGTATTGTGGATCGTCGGAATTTTCCTCTTACAAGTGTTGGAACTTATTTTTATTCTCATTCGTGGGACATCTGTATAATTGTCAATTAATTAAAAAATGCAAAAACTCCGTCCGACTTATTTTTCTCTCTCCGACCGCGTCTGCCATTCCCTTCTTCTTGAGAACAAAAGCAAGAAGAAACGCCGCCGCGTCGCATTGACTATCATTCGGCTCGGCTTTGACCGCGGACAGATAGATAGGCGGTGTCATATAGGAAAGACGGGCCCTACATTGCGGTGGTCGCAATAAACTTTGCGTCGCTCGTGTTGCGGGCGGAGCATAACGCGCCGCATACGTCCAAGGTGCGGCTTCATCCACAATCTCGATTTCAACCCGTACCCATTATGCGAGCCCAGCTCGCCTCGTACCTTTATGCCGCCTCGGGGTAAGTCTCACAATAAGTCCCGACAAGTCCCGTCGATAATCAGCGGTGCTTTGCGAATAAAAAGGCCCTCTAAACCACGCTCCGTACCATTAACGAAAGCCGCCATGAACTGACCCACAAGCCCTGGGAATGAACGGCGAAAAATGCGCGAGGCTGGTTCTCCCGCCGTCGGAAGCCGAAAGTCATTAGAGTCGAATTCGAGATAAAAGCGAACGATAATTAATAATGGCTCGAAATTACTGGGTTCGAAAATGTTGTACGACTTGGGGTTGAGATGGACTGGGGTGCAAAGGACTGGATCGGTTCGAAGTAAATCGGTTTAAAAAACCCTTCGATTCGAGTTGCCGGTTTTGAATTAAAGAAGTATCTGCATACGAATGAAAAGTTCGAACCCGCATGAATGACAGATTTATACGTCATAACTTGAAATGCTAATAAGCGAACGAAAGCATAAATCAGATTAACACTGGACGGTAATTAATAATTTATTCTACAATATTGAACAATTACGGCGCCATTCACGCGGCCCGCTCTGTCAATAAACCGGAGAAAAATTCGAATTCAATTACCAATAAATCAATGCATAATCGTATTCTCGTCCCATGATAATGATCTATCGTTTCTTAAAAACGCCGAGCCGCACAATGGCGCTAATTAGACGCAGTCGAAAAATCGATCGATCAATCGAGCTTTTTCGAAAATGTCAACGCGAGGTAAAAGGACGAACCGAGTGTCGGGTTTTCACACCTCGATGGTCCGGATCTCTCGGATGGAAACCATAATCTGCGTGCCTTTGGCGTTCGAATTCGCGTTGCGCAAAACGGATTTGTGCTCGATCGCAGGAAATTGCATTGACAGTAAAATTTCGGCGCTGCTTATAACTTCCTCGGTGAAAGTACAAGTGTACCACGGGAAACTAGAGTTAGTCCGCGCTTAGAAACACGTTTGTACAAGCGACGGACAGTTCGGCGCGCGAGTTTCGAGTATGCAAATTTTCGTTGGGGATTTAGACGCGAGATAAAGTCCTTTTATATTTGCACGGACGTGTCGCTGTGTGTGTATTTTCCGAGCGAACGTGGGCCTGCGCCGCAACAAAGGATTTAACTACCCTCGACGAGCGCCATCTTCCCCTTTCTCACACGTCCGGCGCTGTGTCAACAAGTGCACTGCCAATTGTGTTTGACTTTTACATTATCCGAATTGTGATTGCCAGCAGGCATTCCTACGGGAAACGCGCGATTTTCTGGTACGAAATTGCTCAAGTCTGTTAAGGAATTCGCGGCGTTTGTCGCCGAAGCCATTACGACAATGTTGATTACCCGTTTAAATAACCAATTAATCAGTTCTTTGAAGAGCCGATTTTCCTTTTTCAAGAATCGAAAACTCACAAAAGGAACTGCCAAACAGCCTCTTCAGTCAGCCGTGAAAACTTTCAAACACTCTACAGCTACCCCGAAACTTCATTTAAGTAACACAAAACAATTTTTTAACGAACCATCCCCTGCACCTGCAGGTGACTGCATTTTTTCCGGCGGAGAAAACGTTTGACGAGAGACAATCGTTTAAAAAGGCGAGAATAAAAGCGGGAAGACTCCCCGGGCGGGTTGTCGAAATTGTCTGCCATTGTCGGGCGAAGTACGCAAAGTGTATCATCATTCAAGGTATTTTCGGGCGAAACGGTGGGAGAAACTAAACGAACGGGCAATGAAAAGCTCGGCCGAAAAATGACGCAGGCGTTTCTACAGGCTTAGACCATCCCGCGACGTAGAACAATAGAGATGAAGGATTTGAATGAACCATGAACCACCGTTGATCGTGGACGAATGAATGGAAGTGGTCTTAACTCTCGTTTCTCTTTGCTTCCTCTTCTTCACCTAGAGCGAGAGTGAATGAGCACCTATAATCGAGCTTGACCGCGGCACTCTTTAGCCAGACGCGCATTGTCGGCGTCGAAATTCAACAAGTCCACACGCCAGGTCCGAAAGGACTTTTCGAAAGGGATGAACGAATGATGGAATTGATACTAAACATGGTTTCACGTGAGAAAGTGGCAAGTGGCTAGTTTTGAGACAAAGACACGACAATAAAGGATCACTTTCAAACTGGGATGGAAAGAAAACAAAATTGTATAAGATACGAAAATATTTCAAGCTGACTTTGTGAAGGAAAGTAGACAATTTCTCAGCAAAAAGCTTTGTTTGCCACTTCGTACGATATCTGCGTACAGTTTCGCAATGTTTGCAGTATCGGAGAAATTAAGAGATTACAGAACAATGTCAAACAAATGAATAAATGACGTAATTTATGTAAAATCCATGGAAATTATGTAATTACCATGCAGCACGCGGCTTCTTTCGAGTACCTAATAATTCATTGTTTCCATTCAATACAATTTCGATTGGACCTTGACTCGGATTTCCCTTCTGAATAAGCGCCGAGCCGAACCCAACGACTGATCGCATCACATCGAAATCAGTTCAGAACACCGAGTCGACTGTCACGTCAATTATATGTGCCAACTCTTCCAAGCCGGCGTCCCGCGAAAACGGAATCTTCTTATATAATTAACCGTAATTGTCACGTAATTACGTAACTCGGCACATGTACGCGAAGCGTGCGTCCGCGACTCGATCGCGTCAAATAATCGTCACTACACATTGTCTGTCGCGATGCGCAATCTGCCCTAATGCACCTGCCAAGAAAATTAGGTCTTCGCGACGCAGGGATGCGTCACTGCTTCCTCGAAAGACGTAACTTGTCGACAAATAAATCTGCGCAGAAAAATTCCAGGAACAATCTTCGTACGTTTAACGTGGAAATTAGTATATGGCTTATTGAAATTGAAGTCGTCGAGGATGTTGACAAAATTGAGAATCTACACGTCGTTCTCAAGACATTCAATCCCAAACACCTTTCGTCGCCGATTAATTATTGTGTATAATTCTTGATAGATAATTAGTTCTAAATTACTCATGTACACATTCTAATGGAGAGTTAATTGCATCGCACACAGTTTAAATGAAGATTCATAGATTACTCGCAGATTATGCATATTTTTTTCGATCATTCATATACATTTCATTGATCACTCTCAATGATCACAGTTCATAGATCATTGTTTGTGAATCTCGCCTCAAAGATGCCATATCATACATAGTTTCCCGTAGTTTATTGCTCAGGTGCGCGTAACATAATTCCTCATCGATCAGCGAACGAGGATCAAAAACAAAGAAAAACGAAAAAACGCTGCTTCAGTATAATCAATAGCGCGAGCTAATCACTCTCGTGCGCCAAGGATAAGCCTAATGACGTGTGTCGCGCGCTCGTGTACGTGTCGTACGTGTGTTTACGCGTTATACGCAGTTTCTTAACCGGATTTAGCGTCGCCGCGGCGTACACGCCTATGTTTGTCTTGGCTTTTGAGTTACGCCGAAATTTTCACAGAACGCCGCCGCCGACAATGAGGACTTATCATATCCGTAACGCCTCGTCAACCGCGCGGTGTTATATATGCGACCGGAATAGATTGTTTGTCGATTTTTAGTCAGCTTTACTGCGCTGTAAAGCCCCATCGCTGTGTGTACTCGAATGCTGCTCTAGTCGTAAAACGCCCGAGCCGCTGACTCCGAGCCAAGGGACGAGCCAAACGAGCCGAACGAGAGACAGTTGAAAGGGGGTCATTGCGTGAACGTTGCTAATATTTTATCGCGGCGATACGCATGCGCCACAGCGAACACGTTATCGGCCTTTGTTTGACGAGCCTTTTGATTATCGCGACGCAGATCGCGCTAATTCGCGGTTTTCTTTTGCGCGAAATTCGATAACGGCGTTTCGCAAAAATCTGCAGGAGATGTTTGAAAATCTCTGCAGATTTTTGCGAAATGAATGTTTTATTATAATGGTAATAGCAATGTTTTAAAACGTATAGGTTTTCATTAGATGTAAAAAGTTTTGAAATTTAAAAACATTTCTTTGCATTTTGGATTTAGAAAGATATTGGAGAAACTGTCTTAAATATTTGTAATTGACCTAACCCTTGGACGTGACTTTCCAGGATTCTTTCCCTTCACCCGTTTATCTCAGGTGTCATCCCATTCCGACATTATCTGCACCGATGGTTTGTCTATTCTTTATTTCCCTTCTCTCCTTTATCTTTACAGCCATTTCTTTTGAAACACCTTTTCGTATGTCGCTGCTGTCTTTTATTTAGCTTTTGATCTTCCCGGAAAAGGAAATGCACTAAAATAAAACATGTTTTGAAACCGGCGTGTAACGGGTAATCTAATACGAGGGTTTCACAGCGTACACCTCGATTACACAGACACGTTGCGCGTTTTCTAGTATTTAGTCTTCAATTCGTCGCTTTAACTGGTTTTTACAAGATAAAGCTCAGCCACGCCAATTTTTTTATCTTAAAGGTCGAAATGCTTGATACTTGAATAAAGGACTCTTCGAAAAACAAATTGCAACGTAGTATGTCGAAAATTTAAAAGAATTACTTTGTTTTAATTTACAAAGTACAGTTTTGCAAGTGTTTTTCGTGCAAACACAATGAGCTCTTTGAAAGTAATGAATTTCAAATAGCGAATAAACAGCGACAGAGATGGAAGAGCGGTATCGCGAAATTTCTTTGAGGTTTGCCAAACTATCTCGTGGTGGCTTACACCCGATAATAAGACGTTTTACGAGCTGCTCTTTCGTCTCGCTAAATGGAGCTGACGACTGTTCGCTTGGAATAATTTCGCGCTTATGATAATAAAATCGATGAACGACCTGACGACAGCGCATAGATTACGCGCTGGATTAATGGCTTGGATCCTTGGAAACCCATTTTATTCTGCACCTAAAAAGTTTATTTATTTCGCTGCCAAAAAGAGACTGGTCGACAGCATAAAGAAAACAATTCCGCCATCGCATCTTTACGATTCGACGGTCGTCTCGGAAAATTGAAAAATTGAACGCAGGTGGTCAAAACACCAATTTTGGACAAGCAAAACACCGGTTATCCAGGAATCCGTCGGGCGAAGGTGTCCGTGGTGAGAACTGTTTCGAAAAACCAACAGCTCAGTCACGTTAAGTGGACGTGAATAATGCGGACAATTATTATGAAAAGTCATGAAAACACGTCTCTGGACATTCTCCCACACTTCACTGTCAAGTCGGTTGCTTATTTATACGTCTGTCTGCTTAGGGTTTCAAAACAAAGTCAAGCATTCTACCTTGCTAGGCGACGAAAAGTAACCCGATACTTTCTGACACTTGAGTCCAATTCGAGAATGAGTTGACTTGTCGTCTAATAATTTGCAGCTGCTCTCCCTTGTTAATTAATTCATACTCTTTTTCAAACGCCTAACAAATTTTTCATGCACCAGAGTCGTCATTGTGTTATCGAAAAATCGATCTCTTCGCATATTCGACATAATTAACATTTTAAAATGATGTATCTTTATAAACTTTATAGTTAATAATAAATTGTATTTGCCGTTAAAAATTCTAATTGTCAACAATTTATAGAATTCAGGGTATTATATGAATACAAAAATGATAATTATAAAAGTTAGCCGATGGATCTATTGGTATCGATTGTTGAAAGCGTAAAATTGCGTTCTCGAAAGTGAGATGGGCAGGGCGAGCGAGTGTACGGCCGGCTTTTTACGAGCGAGGCCGAGATAAAAGGGTCGCTTTATCGGACTACCAGAGCGTTTTCAGACCCATTGTCGTCGCATAGGCAGACATCGCGATCCGCGCACGGAGGTCCATTTCCTATGCATGCCGTGCGTGGGCGCAGAAACGAGCGGGTACTCTTGCGGGCGCGCGCGTGCGCGTACACAAGCTTATGGTAATCGCTGTCGTCGTATGATACCCGCGCAAGCTTGTCTCGCCGATAAATCGCTCGGCGAAGCTCTTCCGCAAGCCTCGTTTTACTTCCTTCCTGTTCGATTTTCATCGAACAAATGACCGAGCCATTATGCATGCGGCATTAACGGGGCGCGCACGCGCGTCAAATTGTGCGATATTAAATTTTAATGCCTAAGAGGTCAAGCGTGCCAAGTTCCGTAAATCTTCGGACGGTCTCGGTGATTTTGCAGTATTTTGACAGATTTTTATGGATGAAAAATAATTTCTTCAAATTTCCGGCACTAACATTTTATAAATATAATCGTTTTACGTATAGTAAAAATTACTATACATAATACGATAGTCATGTTCATTTTTACAGTCAGCTATGTTCGAAGTTTTGTCTGATGCCTTTCTTAGTTTTTGCTTTGTGTATACGAATTTTGAACAATGTAACGTATTATAATTGTTTATTTATGCATTAAAAGAATAAACTTGCAATAATCGAATTCGCTGCAAACAATGTTTACAACGTCTGAGGAATTTACGACTCTGCATTCTTATCCAAAAATAATTCTCGCTGATCCCATGTCAAACACAACAAAGTCTCGAGCTACCCCTCGACGACGATCAAAAAATTCCAGCGATACCATCCGGCGCAAAATCGAAATAAATGACGCCTTAACGACCGGACGCCCCCCGAATCAATTCGTTCGCGATCCTAGACGAAAGCGCAGAATCATAATTCAAAATCGATCCGGCGTTTAATCCTTTCAAATGGAAACAAGCACCGGGTCTACGCGGCGTGATTTATGGCCGACGAATTAGTTTACTTAGACATAATAAATGCTAATCGCTGAGGTAGCGTCTTCGGCGCACACGAAATGGCTCATCACCGTCCGATTTTCATAAACACGTTATCATGGAGCCGTAATTTTTCATGCCGCCGTACGCACGGTTCGACATTTCGTTCCAACCGGCGCGCACTGTGACGCAACCCGGCGCATGCGAATCAGCAAGCAATGTATCATAATTCCATCGTTTTCTTCGTCTTTCTGCGTCCGGATGCGCTACAGGCAGCAGTCTTAATCGATCTCGCGTCCGAGCGGATCAAACGTCGTCGATCATTCGCGTCGTACTGATTTCAGTATTGCAAAACACCTGTCAAGCTACTATTTCTTTTATCTCGGATAATTAATCGTTATTCAGCATCGGCTATTCCGATTTGAATACACATACTAACGCGTTCCTAGATGTTTCCAGGACTCGCCGAGAAAAAGTGGAGACGGGTTTTCGATGGAACTGGTGCAGCCATTGACATCTATGGACATCCGGCCGTAGGTTTCGGGTTCCCTTACCTTGGCCGGTAAGGTAGATTCCTGCGGGAAGAGACCTTTGAATGATAAATGAGCTTGGATCGTTGACTGGTACGAGCGAAAGATACCTCCGATGGGTAAAATGGCGGTTAAGGGTATGGCAGGGTGGATATGTAGAAAGTTCGAAATATGATTAATAAACAATTTTTAATAAATATTCAGCTTGTATGTTATAAATCAGTGTCATCGCCGTTTGCTTAACTTAGTCCTTCTAATGTTTTCCCAGACTCCTTCTCGTCGACTGAACTTTAAAACGTAACCTCTAACAACAATGCATGGCTGTTTTTCCTCTCCCTTGAAATATCGAATTCCAGAGTAATCCACACATCAATTAACCACGTTACTGGCGAAGATTTCGATATTTCATCCGCCCGGCGAATACATCGTCGGTCGAATAAAACGCGCAAGTTACTTCGACGCATTATTATAAATCGCCTTGCGCGGGGTCACAATAAAACCCGTGGTTTAACACGTAAATGTAATGCCAAGCGTGCATTATTTCCCTCTATTACAAATGTCACTTTCATTAATAGCGATAAATGTTATAATGCCATTGATTAGGGTCAATACGTAATGCGAACGCCCGCCGCCTCGCACAACCACACTGGCCGATAATATATTAAGTTAACTGTAAATACATTGTAGCTTTCGACGTGCACCGCACGTAAGTTCATTTCGATATTATTGAATCAACCAATGTAAAGCGCATGTCGGGAATATTCAAGCACGTTCGTCACTTTCAAAGTATTAGTCGAATAACAATCCGGCGGCTTCATTGTATGAACATTGCAATCTTTTGCAAACTCCTTTGCATGATTGCGTTGTTTCTATGGTACACAGGGATTCGTGGAGGTTTATGACACTGAATTTCGGAGTGAAATTTTTTGTTGGGTTATGCAATTTTTATGAAAATTTACCGGTTATTTTTGGTTTATACTTTGGGAGAATGGTTATGGCAGTACTTATTATTTAACGGCCATTGCTCTGAATAATGGTGCCGAGAAAGTAGTACTTATTGTTAATATTTTATCATTATTTCCAGTGCAACACAAAACGGGTTTAAGTGTTTTATTAGACGAGTAATGAAACGAGTTTATATCGACTTTTGTCAGTTTTCGCATTAAGTCGAACTTAAAGCAAAAGAATATGAAAAATGGTTGTATCTTATAAAACAGGGGATGGGAAGTAATAATGCATAACTTTATTAAATTCAATGTGTTTATTATTTTTCTGTCTTAATATAGAATTTACAAAAAACGGTTCCTTTGAAACCTAGTGTAACGCTAAACATTTAGGTACTTATATAGGATCTTACGTTAACGTGTCGTAAAAAGTAACAGGAAAAGCATTTGCTTAACAAATCGTCTGAGCAACGCGCGTGTTACTCGCGGAGAATAAAATTGTACATATCTTTCGCGTATCACCGTACTCGCTCGCTCACACATTTTGGCACACGCGCGCTACCTCTCTCACTCGCTTACAGTGGTAAAAAGTCTTTTGTGTATAAACTAATCGTACGCAAAATAACAATTTAAGAGTTACGTCGGCAAATCGACACGGTTTCGGCTCGCTCGTCGTAAACCGCCGGTTTATCGCGCGCAAAAGTTCGCGCGATAAGACAGCGTTTCCATCGTTTCGCCTTACGAGTAATGCTTAATAAATACAATTGGATTCGCGCGCTAAGATAACGCAGTCTGACGCGAACAATGGAAACGTTGGCTCTTTTTACACGTTACAAGGCGAAAACTTGATTAAGTGTCGTTTGAACCGGATATGTACAGTTCTCGTAGGATAGGTGTCGCCTGAATTAAACCCTAGTAGAAAAATAACGAAATCTCGCAAACTCCTCCTAACGCATGCTTAAACATCTAATATGTACAAATTTAGTGAAAACTACCGTTCATGTTTTTGTCCCATTAATTTCCTTTATTCAATGTCCTCTCTCCTCCTAATTTTGAGCACAAGCGATCCTTTAATATCACAATCGTCGGATTTTGTATAACAATACAAAAACGCGTTAGAACCTCTTTTCACGTTCTATATACAATTCGGCGGCGTCCATTCATACCCCGGAGAATTCGGCGCCGCGCATTTTCAAGGCGACTTTGAAATTTAATTCAGGCTTCTTGTACTGGAAACTTAGATGACGCTACAATACTCCATATAAATACCACGGTGGCGCTCGTCTGGAAAATTGTTGTCCGCTGTGTGTGACAAATGCGCGTCTGCACATACGTGCGACGTACATCCGACATGCCGTTTCTATCAAAACACCGTTTCGTGCGAGTGTCAGCGTAATTGGACGAAAAATAGCCGAGATCGGCAACAAAAACGCGATCATCACAAAAATAAATATCTCGCCCCGAAATCGCCACGGCCGATTCCGACTGTGGATCAATTTTCGCACACCATTTCCCACCGTCCAATTACACCCACACCACATCCTCTAAAATTATCCCGTCTTAATTTCGCCCGAACGACCGTTTCTCTAATCCGCACGCACTCGCACACAAACCCTCCCGTCGACACGCATAAGAGCCTCCGATTCCCATAAACCGGGCGCCGGATTCCCGAAAACTCGCTCGCCGCGAGACAAAGCTGCACTTTTGTGGGAAAAAACGGACGCGCGGCAACGCCGCCGCCCGAGACTGGGAGCAATGAGTGTCCACTTTTGGGCTGAATAGCGTAATCGCGTCGGCGTGTAATGGCGGCGCGCCGGCCGAGTTTTTACGGACAAAGCCGGGGGCTTAATGGCCGTCCTTCGGGGGAAGCGAAGGAGCTGCTATCCCGTGAAGAGGGTCGCCCGTCCACCAGCAGGTAGCGTCGGGCGCGGGCCCGTATTGCACCTGCCACCGGAACGGTTG
>JABFPB010000584.1:0-35294 GCA_022817645.1 Ceratoteleas bidentatus
ACATTTTGAAATTGTGTTTTATTTTAACCTCGACATTCGAGCTTCACTGTAATGTTACGGAATTATTACTGTTATTTTCAAGTTTTACCGTAATTTTAGTGTTTTAAGGCTATTTACGGAAATATTAACGTATGTTTACAGTTTTCCGGTAATTTTACGGAAATATTACCGTATGTTTACAGTTTTTCGGCAATTTTACGAAAATATTACCGAAATTTTACAGTTTTTCGGTAATTTTACGGTAATATTACCATAATTTTACTACATTTTACGGAAATATTACCGTAATTTTATAGTTTTTCGGTAATTTTAAGAAAATTATACCGTAATTTTACAGTTGTTCGGTAATTTTACGGAAATATTACCGTAATTTTACCAAATTTAGGTAATTTTACGGAAATATTACCGTAATTTTACCAAATTTAGGTAATTTTACGGAAATATTACCGTAATTTTACTGTTATCAGTAATTTTATTAATATATTACGGTAATTTTACAGTCTTCGGTAATTTTAAAGAAATATTACGGTAATTTTACAGATTTACTATAAAACTGCAGTTTTACTGTAACAATTTGGGAAATATACTGGCATTTTTTCAGAGTAAATTTTACTAGAATTTTACACTGTAATAATTTTTTGTAATATTGTAAAATTAGTCAAAATTGAGGCAAAAAACAAATGACTGGCTAAATTTGTGATATTATCAAGAACTTGTTTAAAATATGCAGACAATCAGCTCTGTTGGAACAAAACGCGAAATCGCCGCGTTCGAAATTGGGTGCCGTGGGAACCGCAATAATCTCCAGTTTTCTCGTCGCTGGATGCCCCGTTGCCGTAATTGTGACATACTCTATGCGACGCCTCTCGTTAAATCCGTTTACGCGTTGCCCTTTGCTGCTCGCCGTTACGTGTATTTCGTTTCTCTTTTGATTTTCACTCGTTTCGTCACTGTCAAACAGTTATTTGTTGTTATTCACGTCTGATCGTAGGTCCGATCAATTTACCAAATTTCATTTCGCTATGTTGACTCTATCGATTTTGAAACGAAGCGCACCGAAATTGAAAATCCCGAATTCGAAATTCGAATTCAGAAAGATTCAAAGGTCTATATGCAGCTGGAAAAATAATGAAAATGTTGAGAATAAAATAGAAAAGAACTTTTTATATAATGCAACTCATTTATTTTCAATTTGAAATCTTTTATACTTTAATTTAATTTGACTCGAACGAAATAAAAAATGTCATGCAGTAATTACTGCTCGTTATTTTATTTAATCCATATTTAACCTAGAAAAAGACATTTTAACCCAATTTAAAAAATCAGTTAATGTGTATTTCCATCACTCGTATTGCTAACAAGATTAACCTCAAATCTAATTAATTTTTAACTAAAATTACCAATCCAAAAACACAGCTTTTCAAGATTATCAAATTCACATTTTAAAATTGACTAAATAAAATAATGGCGAATTAACGAATTATGTTTAAATCACAACAAATTACGGTTAAGTAATAGTTTTTCGGTAATTTTAGAGAAATAGTATTGTAATTTTATATTTTTTCCGTAACTTTACGGTAATTTTACAGTTTTACTATAAAAGTACAATAAAATTAAATTTTTTCCGTAACAATTTGGTAAATGTTACCGGTATTTTGTTTTTATAGTAAATTTTACTAGAATTTTACACTGTAATTTTTTGTAAAACATTACAGTGTAATTTTGCATTGATAATTTTGTATAAAATTATCAAAAACACAGCTTTTCAAGATTACCAAATTCACTTTTACGGGTAAAATCGACCTAAACAAAAAAACTGGCGAATTAACGGATTATGTTTAAATCACAACAAATTACGGCTAAATTTGATTGGGACAACTCGTGTGAATGCATTAGCGGAAATGGGATTCGCGGCGCGCGAAATTTGAAATGTAAATGTCGAGTGTCATTGGACCGGGCGAATTGTTTAACAATGATCTCTCGGGTTTCGTGATTTCGATTCGGCCGAAAGAAAATAGAAAGGGAACGGCCGAGGAGTAACGTGAAATCGCACGGCGGATAAGAAAATAAATGCAAAGATTTGAAATACAGCGGCGGATTCTTCGGCTCGGCGGACTCGCCGTGAACGCCGAGGAATTCTAAAAAGACGATTTAAAGGCAGGTGCCCCTGCCGGACGGCATCACGCGTCGAAAAAATCACACTCACAATACACGCACGCTCGCCTTTATGACGAACTAAACGCTTTCCGTTTATACGCCGCTTTATCCCGGTTAATTAATTCGAGGGTTAATAAATAATTGACAATTTCAAAGAGACGTATATTTTTAAATTAAATTTAAATTGAAAGCATACATAATAATTATATAAATATTATATAAAATATAAAGTATATTACATAAAAATATCAATGTAAAAATAAACATTTTTAAAAATGACATTTTTTTAACAATTTCGAAATAATTAAACGATGTATTTAATTTTAAATTAATCAAAAACGAAAGAAAATTAAATTTTAATTTATTGAAAGATTTTTTAATTTTTTTAAAATTGTTTTGTTATAAACAATTTGATTTGCAAACTAAATGTCTAGTTAATTTATTGAAAATACTTAAATAAAGAAGAGTATTTCCATTTTATAAAAAATATGTTTATCATAATTGTAATGTAATAGATATTTATTTAGGATTATTGAATTAAATGAATGTTATTAATTTTTTGCTAATAAAAATAATGAAAAACATTGAATAATAGTCTATTATGATATAATTTAAGAAATTATTATTACTTACTTTGCTTAAGACAACGTAGAATATTAAATAAATATTGTTTAAATAAAAATTAAAAAATACTAAAAGTATTTACAATTATTCATTTTAATAATTATGAATAAGTATTATACAAATAACAATTGTTTAATTTACGTTTCAGTAAACAAATGATTTATTAGAAACAAAATTTTTCTTTGGGATAAATATACTTGTTTGGCTCCACTAAATTATTCATCTACGTGCAGGGAGAGATATTCTTTTTAAAAGAACAGGCTTTTGGGTTGAAAGAGAAAATTGTTTTGTGGAGGAAAGAAAAGGTTTTATGGAAAAGTGAAACTAAGATTTGAAGATATTTAGTTGAGATTACATCAGAGCTTATTATTTGAGGAAAACAGTCGTTTCTATGCAAATAATTAGAGTATTTTATACTGACTGTATTTATTTTAAAAAATATTTAAAAATAAACGTTTTCTAATTTTTATTTAATTAGTATTTGCAATGTATTAACAAAACGATGTAAATGAATAATCCACTTTTGATTGAATATAACTTCAATTAATTCATGATAAAAAAAGAGTTGAAGTATTTTCTTTCAAAGCAAAAACTCGGATGTTATATTTCATATTACATTTTCTGACGTTAAGTACGAAGTTCTGGGTTGTTACATTTGAAACTCAATATTTATCTTTATCATTATTTTTGTCAGATGAAAATTGTATCTCCACCAATCCCAGTATACATACATATAAAACGACACGCTATATTTACAAGTTAATAACTTTTATATCCCACTTGAAATTCCCTCTACGTTTTTCATTCTTTCTCCATTTTACGAGGACAAACACCTGATTTCGAACGAATAAATGCACTTTTTCCGATTCCAACAATTATTTTAACATATTTTTACAATTTCAGAATCGAATGGACTTTAGATGGCGCTTATTTAAGTTTTCACGGACTAGGCAAACCTAATTGAGTAAAGCAAAAACTTGTTTTGACCCGCGTAACAAATCGTTAATGTAGCTCCCTTTCGCAGGGCCGTATATTTAGGGCGTCAAATGAAAATATGCATATATCAATTCACCAAAGTTATTTTGAGATTTTACAATACTATAACAAAAAAAAAATATTCAAAATTAATTTTTTAATCGAAATTTTCAATTCTAAACTTTTAAATTTAAGCACTCCATATCTCAGCTTCTACGCGGTGAAATCGCTTCAAAATTTGGCAAAATAAATTATAACCTCCCAAGAACCCAAACATCAAGTTTCATCGAATTCCTACCATTTCAATGTGAAATAAAAAAAAATAAGTGAATCTCCTTAACCCACGTAACAAATGATTAAATGATTAATGTTAATAAATAAATTAATAATAAGTTGAAGGATGCGCTTTTTATGCTGAAAACCAATCAAAGCTCATTACGCGGTTTATTTTTGTAAAGTTATAATCTTGTTGTCGTGGCTATTTATAATGCCGTGTTAATCAATTTATTGATTGCCGGATTACAGCGCGACTAGCTTTCGGTCACACGCAGCAAAGACAGCGCCGATAAAAAGCTTTTACGAGTTCACTCGTGTGTGCGCGAGCCAACTTTTTATTGGTATCATCGTGACACCGAGATATTTAGTCCCCGAAACAGCGTGTCATATTTGTTTAACGTCATTTCTGCTCGACCAACTATCGCCGACAATCGCGTTCATTTCCTCAAACCCAAACGTCGTATCGGCCAATTCATTTCAACGTATCTTCGGATTACTACATTAATGCAATCAGTGTAATCGATTTTGCAGTAAAACAATGATTTGTGGAAAGACGAGGGGAGTTTAAAATCTGCTTCGATGTTTGGTTAGGTTTTCGAGGTTGAAGTAGAAATTTAAATGATTTAAGTGAAAATGGAAGTTACAATAAAATTAAATTAAATTAAATAATTAGTATTAAATTATAAAAAAATAAATTATATAAATGTATAATTTAAATTTTTAATATTAAATTTATATTTTTTATTTAATTTAATTTTATTTTATTATATTATATTTATTTTATTTTATTTAAATTGAAATACAGTAGATTATTAAATTGTTTGGAGTAAAAAGAAAATTCAATTAAAATGAATTCAAAATTTGAGAAATTTTTTGAATTTCGAAATCTCAACTTTTGTACTTTAAAGATATTTAGGGAATTAGGATTTTGTATTTGGGTAATGAGATAAAATAGTTTCTATTGATATACTGTATTTATTTTTAATGTTACTGTTAAAAAAAAGCTTGTGTAATTTCAGCCTACTTTATATTTAAATATAATCTGTTTAAATTTAAACTGTTTTATATGAAAATGTTAAACAACATTTTTTTACGTTTATTTGAAAAATTGTGTGTCAATATTGCTTGAAGCAATAGAGAGTCTTTAATGAAAAAAATAACGAAATATTCTTTACGATGCCAATTGCACAAATTTTCATCAACTTTCACTACCTGGAACTCGAGATACCCGATATCATATGTGATAAAAATAAACGGCTAGTTTACCTATATACATCATTTTATCAAAACTCGTTTATCACATTTGCTATCTTAAATTAATATTTTTAGCATAGTTGTAACGTTTAATTTAAATTTATGTCAATTACCTCAAGCAACTACACGTAGTTTGAGTGTAATGTTGTTGAAAAGAAAAGTTAGGAATTTTTAGGAATTTATTTTATACAGACAAATAAAAACAAACGTTTAAATTTAATCATCCAACTAGTCTTGTATTTTTCTCTTTTCTTGAATGCCTCGAAAAACACGCTGGAAGCGAAGTTACGAAAACTTTTGAAATTCTCACTTGTTACTCATTTACATATTCAAAAATATTATTTCTTAAAAATTACATCGTACACGTAACATTATTGCAAAATCCACTTTTTCATAAAATCGTTGAATATTAAAAAATTATAAATAAAAAAATTCGTTTATTCAATTAAAATTGTTATTGTAAATTATATCTGCCAACATAAAAAAACTGAAAGTCCACTCACACACTGCTTAAAAATCGCGCAGATTTCTCTCTTAATTATAACAGATTTTTCTCTAACATAACAAAACCAGTTCTGACATCCATTTTAAAGCAATGAAACTGGAATTTCACAGAATCCGTTTCCAGTGTAGATTCGTAACAGCGTCCCAATTATGAATCGAGCGTCATGCAAATGCGAAAGTACGCCGAGTCCAAGTAGCGTCGCATTTTATATCAATCGAATTTCCAGTCGAAATTTCACGCTTTTCGAATGGTTCGTTCGAATTTATCCGCAAAAATGATGATACCCTGGTAAAAATGAAGTATATGTGGAAATATCGGAACTATAAATAAAACATATATGGTAATATATTAAAGGTCAAATAGGGTCAGATATAAAACATAGATGGCGTTATATATTGTGTATGACAATATTTATTTGTATTAATCTGTCTAATAATTATTATAACTTGTTGAAATATTGAAATATTAGAAAAACAATATTTTCGTAATATTCAAACATAATATTAATTATTGTTCAATAAATGTATCTTTATATATAAAAATATTTTGAATAAAGAAAAATACAGCATAATTTGTAATTTAATTAATTTAATTTAATTTAAATAATTTAAATAAATTTAATTAAATAATGTAAATAAAATTAATTTAATTTAAAATCGAATTTCGTTTTTATTCTCTGTAACTTAATAATTAAAAAATTATGAAATTATTAAAAAAAATTAATTAACACTTTGAATCATTGAAAAATAAATATTGTTCTATATGTTTCATTTTTGTCAGAGATACATTGGAAATCACACGCTGTTTCAAGACCCAATTAATGTTCGCAATTGAATTGAAAGTAATTAAAACGCAATTCATTGGGTTTGTTCGCGAATTCCGCGGCGATAAATGGGTCGCTTAGAATAAGATTGAATGCGACGAAATTGCTCGCGGCCGTGCGTTTTCATTCGCGACATAATAAAAAAATTCATACAGCCGGCTTTTTTGCGCGAACCGAGTATTACAACACTCGAAGTAGCGTCACACTTCTAAAAGCGAGCGAGGCTGACCTCGTAACCAATTTTTATGTTAAATTTTCGCCTCTAATTAATTATCGCGTTACGAGTGCGATTGATATTAGTTTTACGGTCATTTTATTTTCGTCGAGACAAATTCGCGCAGCGATTCCCGATATAACGGGTGCCCTCGAAATGACACCGATATTTCGACTTCTCGGTTGACATTTCAGTTCCGAATTGTGGTAAAAGCTCTCGTTTCACTCGATGAAACAAATTTTGTCTCAAATTCAATTTTGTTGGGAAATTACTATTTAATTTAAAATGATTTAAAATATACTACGAAATATTAAAAAAATTTTTAAATAAATATATTAATTTTTTTATAAATACATAATTATAAATAAATGTAACATTTTTATTTTTATTTTAATTAATAAAAATTGTTTAATGTAAATACATTTTCGTTATTTATATTTTGTAAAAATGTAAAAATAATTTTTTAAATGTATACTTTTTTAAATAAATGTAATATATTTATTTATATTTTTAATTTAATTTTTTTAATTTTATTTTCGTATTTTCTTTTATAAAAAGACAATTCTTTTTACTGGAACTTTTTTTACTTTTAGTAAATATAATATTTTATAAAAAATATTATATTTATTATTATTATATTAAAAATTATTATATTATATTCATTATAATATCATTGATTTTTTAAAACCAGTCGCTGCAATTTGTGCACAAATACGCGCCGCGGAATGCCCGTTTTTGCGCGATCAATACCCGATTTTATTCGCAACGAAACCGAGCGCTGATTAATATTATTAATAGGTGAACGTAGCCACCCACGCGATACGTTCGCAGAACGCGGAAAACGCGCAGATAAATGGCGCTGTTATCTTCGATAAATATTTTCGATTCGTATCGTTCGGTTAATGTATCGCGAGGAGTTTCAATTAAATACAGTTTTATTGTTTACTTTCGAAATGGACGATTCGCGAAAAATGAACAAAATCCGCTTTTACTTGGGAAAAATAATTTTTCGGCGCTATTTATTTGATTGTCGTTAATTATGCGCCGTCGTTTCGGCTGAATCATTATGAGGATAATAGTAATAATAATCACGATAATGATAATAATAATAAGTCGGTAAACGCTTTGCGCGGGATATTCAGTTATTCATGCGACGGATCGATAAATTATTCCATTTAATAAACAAAACCGTCGTTTCGTAAAATATATTAATCATTCACATCTGCAACTTTGATCGTTAAGATTTCAAAGGAAAATTAAAATTTATTTTAATGTCCTCGTTTTTTTTCGTTATTCAATAATATTCTAATGTTTAGAGTTAGAATTGCTAAAGCTTTCGAACTGATTTTTTATTTTTCAGAAATTCCTGAATTAAATGTGTAACTTAGAGAAATTGAAAAACTATTACAAAATATTGCAATAAAATTATTAAAATTTGCTAAAATTGCAAAATATAATACCCCTATTTCCACTAGAATTTCGGGGATATTTTTGGCAATAATGTTGTATTTTTAAAATTAATAATTAAGTGAAAATAATTTGTATCGTTTAAATACACAGATATTTGCGTTGTAAAAAATGTTTGAAAACCGAATTTCACTCGATAACTCGCAATTTTTCGTCGTATCTAATCTATGAAGTTTGCGAGTAATTAATAATTATCTCCGGCCAATCGGTTCAGCGCATAATTATTATTTCGCCGTTTGTTTGCGAACGAACGCAATCTTCAGCTTGAGAGGTCGTTACTCGTTTTTGTTTTATTTAATCCAAACTATCGGAACACGAAATACTACACAGTAAAAAATGATATGAGAAATTAACTCAGTTTCTGGTTCTACTGCAAAATTCTAATTTTATGTTTTTCAGTAATTTTTAAAGTATCGCTTTAAATCGCGGAAATATAATTGAAATTTTATAACGAAACCGTAATATTAAATTTATTTATATTTATATATTTGTAATTAAATATATTTTAATTTTTTAATTTGTATATTTTTATTTTTTATTTTTATAATTTTATATTTATATTTTATGGGTATAATAAAACGTGAATTTTGCAGTAAAACTAAAATTCGAGTTTCCCTTATTTTTCACAGTTCAAAACGAATAAAATCCGAAAAAAAGAATTGCGAATGTAACAGAAAAATTGCGACAGATTAAAAGTTGGGACATTCTTTTTCTCCGGACAAAACGAACCGGGCGTAATGCAAATAGATTTCTGCTCGGTTCGGCTTTATCTTTCATAGTTTCGCGCTCGTCTTTCGCGTTATCTTAATTTATCTGTCATTTAAATATTGCGTAACCGATGAGATGGATAGCCGCGCGATCGATAAAATTCGAGCTGTTTGCTCTGTAATGCAAACACGCGCCGAGCGAAAAATTGACTCGTTTCGAAGTCGCGTTGTTTATCCCGCTGCATTTATGTTATTCGTTTATTTTGCATTTCGAGGCGCGTTTGTTTCGAATTTGCCGCCATTTCGATAACGCCTGCCATAATTCTACCGGCCGCTTCCGACGGTTTACAAACGATTGCGAATTATTTCGAATTCGCATTCTCCGCTCATAAACTCGTTCGTCAAACTGGTTTTGTTGCGCGAGAAAAATGTTAAAATAAAAAACAAACTTCTCGGTGACATTTTTTATTTTCTACTAATTTTGTTCAATTACTTATTCAGTGCGTAGTTGAATAAGAATTTATATTATTGCACTGCAAATTTTAAATTAAATCGACTATTTATGAAATGAAATTCATTTTTATTTATTGTTTATCACAATACTTTTTTCAAACTTTGAATAAAAAATATATATTTAAATATATACGAGTGTCACAATTATAATATAAATAAATAAAATTGGTGACCCACGTTGGGCGCCAATTTTATTTTTTTATATTTTACTAAAAAATATAAATAAATAAAAATGTATAATGAAAATTTTAATTTCTCATCGCGACTCACTTAAACGCGAATTAAAAAAAAAAACAAGCGCAATTAGCGGCTTTTTGTCATTCGAATAGCAACTTGCCTCGACGTCATTATTTCGAAGTTTGCGCGCATTTTTTTAATGTCCCATTTCCAAGTTGCGACGACATTTGAATTAAAATTTGTCTTCGCGATACGGCGTTATATTTTAAGTCGTTTTCTTTTAGTTTTAAATTACAAGTTCGCGGAATTGTAACTTTGCGCAAACTTGATCTCGTTTGCGCCAACTTTTCGCCGGTTTGTTTCAAGTTTATAATAATCCGCAAATATAATGCCAAGTTTTCAATTTTCCGTGGCTCGCGTAAATATGTTGTTTTCGCGCCATTAAGGCGACACATTTTTTTCGCCCGTATCGGGAACGAGGAAGACAAAAAAAATGTCGGCAATTTCTGTTCGCATTTTTCGCGCTGCTCATTTTACAAACATTACTCTGCCTTCCTGCTTTGCTTTATTTATATTTTTAAACGAGTTTCGTCGTTCTAAGCGCATTTCACCGCGGGAATGTTTGCGCGAGATTTTTATTATTTAATGGAAATGAAACAATAATACGCGTTAATTAAATGCAGATAAAAAACACGGTTTAATATTTGAGAGCATTTTTCACGACGAAAAAACATTATTTTATATTTTATACTATCTTAACAATAATGGCGAAATTGTAATTAAATAAAAAAAAACAAAATTGGGTTATGAAAAATCGATTATTTTTCAAGGTAAAAACTGCGATTTAAATCAGCTTGAAAAAATAACGAAATCGGTGGAAACTCAAAATTTTCCGGACGATTCATTGAAATTAATTAACGCTACAAAGTGGAGGCAAATTAATTTCAGCGCGGACTTTATTTCCCCGTATTTTCTCTATCATTTCATTCCTGCGTTCCACGGCGCGGCATTCAGCGTTTTATTTGAATAAGATTAAATCTTCGTTTTAAAACATCAGTTCGCACGTCACAGGCTCCAAACCCATCTTGAAACTGCGACCCCGGGAATTTATATCAAATATCTTTGTTGTCATCGATCTTGCGGCACAATTACAACCCGAAATGAAACTTTGTTTTATTTTCGCGCCAGCCCTTAATTATTCTTTTGTCGTGACATTTTTAATTAAAAACTCTATTTTGCAAAAAATACTCAAACAAATAGTTACTCAAAGTTGCTTTCATTTTACTCAATTTGAGTTGAAATTCCAGGAAAATTGTTTTTACTGAAAGTTTTATGGTCGAGTTTCATTTGAACATTTATTTGATATTCTAACAGAAAAGATTTTATTTTACTGACGTTTTAATTGAAAAGTTTTATTTGGATATATTTGAAATTATAGCAAAAGTGTTGATAGTGTCAGTATAGCTAATACAAAAAATTGCTAAAATTCTAGCAAAAAGAAATTAAAATTTGTTATAGCTAAGGAAACTGTCGTTCTTTAATGATTTTGCAATAAAATTCTAATTTAATTTAATAATTATAATTTTGGTAGAATTATTAAATTAAATATTTTATTACTTAATTAATTAAATAAAAATTCATTAAAATTCAATAAATAATAAAATATTTACTTATTTTATTCTCCAATTATTTAAATTATTTCATTACTCCAGTTTAGCAACTAATATAATTTGTATATTATTACCACAATCAATATTTTGTCTCCTAAAAAATTGATATCCTCTAAAGGGAATCCCTTTCATGTAATCACCCCCGCAAATAATTGCGTAAGAAGTCCCCAGGATTCGTTATTCCGGAACATTGTTTACGAACGCCGTAGCGGAGTTAATCATCGGATTTTTTTAAAACAGTTGAAAAATGACGCAACCGTTTTCGCTCTCCATTGTGAACGCGCACCTTCACCCGCCGAACCCCTCCACCTTATTCCCCCTCCCCTCCCCGCCGCGCGTTCCATTTCTCTTTCGTTCCCCCACCCCCACGAGAGGTTTTCCCCTCTCTCTCTTTCTCTCGCTGTCTCATCTCCCGTCCGACAATGTATTAAGATTTGTTGCATATTCAAGATGCGCGCGTCCGAGGCTGCTATTGAATAAGTAAAGTGCAATTTGAGCGCAGCCGTAACCGGGTCACCCAGAAAATGTTGCGTCTGCGGGGTCCGCGCGTTATGACCGCGCGGCGTCATCGGCCAATGGCGGTCAATCCCGCGAACATTATTGGCCGGCGGTTTCGTTGATCCGGGTCGGTGATGCTGCGAAAGAAAGTTCCGTTGTTCCTTAAACGGTCATGTCGGTTACGAAAACGAGACGTAGAAATGAGGGTCTCAATTTCTAGCATCTTTGGTGTTAGAGGCATTTTTAAAAAATGAATTTTTTAAAAACGAAAGTTAGTAGTGTGGCATTGGAAACAAAGCGAGGGAATTTTGGAAAAAGAGTTTTGCTAAAAATGGAGATTTAGTTTTTTAGATTAGACATTTTTTAGTTTGCTAGAATTTATAACAAAGTTAGTTTTGTTGTAATTATAAAAATTAGTTTGCTAGAAGTTATAGCAAATTTAGTTTTGTCGAATTTATAAAACTTGGTTTGCTAGAATTTTATTTGATTTGTTTTTGCATTAGTTTGCTAGAAGTTATAGCAAATTTAGTTTTATCGAATTTATAAAACTTGGTTTGCTAGAATTTTATTTAATTTGTTTTTTGCATTTATAAAAATGACTAGAATGTGGAATTTCGAACAAATATTTTTGCTAGGATTTATAATACATTTAGTTTTATGAATTTATACAAATTAGTTTGCTAACATTTAAAATTTCGAACAATTATTTTTGCTAGAATTTATAATAAATTTAGTTGTATGAATTTGTACAAATTAGTTTGCTAGAATTTATATCAAATGGTTTTCGAATTTCTAAACCCACTTTGCTAGAATTTGGAACTTCGAAAAATTGGTTTGTTACCATTTATAATAAATGTAGTTTTGTGAATTTATTACAAATGGAGATTTTTTGGAATTTATAAAAATGAGTTTACAAAAAGTTAGAAAAACTAATGTGTTAGAATGTATAGCAATTTAGTTTTTTAATTTATAAAAATTAGTTTGCTAAATTTAGAAAAACTAGAATTGCAAGAATTTATAGCAATTCCGTTTTTAATTTATAAAATGGCTTTGCTAGGATTTATAGCAAATTAAAACACATTTACTTTGCTAAAATTTGCTAGTATAAATCCAGTAATATATTTATTGAGTAAAAACGTTACTGATAATGTTTTTTCAATACATCTAGCAAATTCACCTTTCATAGTATGAATGTGCTTGAAATTCCATGAATTATTGTTTTAAGTCTGAAGCAATTAATTTCTCTATTTTTACTAAAAGCTCCAGATAATCTGAAAACAGCAATATTTCCTACTGAATTTGCATGTATAATAAAATAACGTGCATATTATAATCCAATAGCAAAGAATTGGAAGAATCACTCTATTTTTGTTACAAATCTACCAACTGGCTAATTGGTATTAAATTGCGCAATGCATATTTGTAAACCGCGATTAAACTTTGATTTCCCACTGCAATCTTTTCTGCACTCAGTTAATCGAATTGTTTAAAATCACATATTTGTACTGAAGACGCGTATCGATTAAACGAACAATTTTAATAAATGTATTTGCCTCTCCTGTAATTGTAATACCGGAACGCTCGACTCTCCGAGCCAAAATGGCGGCTTTTTATTGACGTTCGAGACGTCGAAAAATGTTTAATAACTCGCTCTTAACTGTCTGATAACACAGCGGATTATCCTATTCCAGTGTTGGTCAAACTGACAACGCTCCAATTGCTTTTGCTATTTGCATAACCTCAATTCCATTGTCTTTCTGTCATTTCATTTTGCGTTTCAAATTTAGCTGACTTTTCACATTAACCGCAGAAATTAGTCCACTTTTATTCGCTGCATCTCATTTGCGACCAATCAATTTCGACCAATCAAATTGCTTCGCGTTCGATAATTAATTTGCGAATAAATAAACGGAAATGAATAGAATAATTCGGCGAGCAATATTTTGTGATTATAAATGCAGAGAAACGAAGAGTTGCTTTGATTACAGTTTCTGCGATTTGATTTCGGTTCAGCTCGCAAATACAGCGAGGCAACGTATAAAATGTATTGATTTCTCGGCTGATTCCTATGTACTGCTAATGCATTGTCGTGAGACTTCGACATTAAATATCTCGGCTTACAAATTAACACAATTAATCTCGTTTTACAATTATCTTAATTGTTTTATCAATTTCCGACGAATTTACAAAAGAAGAATAAATGTCAAGAAATGCCTGTGTTTTCGATTTCACAAGGCTTCGTGTTGATTATATAATAAACACACTGAGATAACAAACGGTCTTTTTCTAAAAATAAATCGCACTGAAAGACAGAAAAATTAATACGTTTTGTTTCTAATAAGTTCAAATTAAAAGTAAAATAAATCTAGAATTTTAACGTAAATTATCTTTTGGGTGAAAAATAGGCAAAATTAAACTTTAAATTCAATTTAATTAAGTAAGAAATTAACTTAAAATAAATTTAATTAAAATGTAAATCAACTCATCGGGGTTCGTAACCCAAATGACTTTTAGGTTATAAATAAAAAGTAATATCGCGAATGGAAAAGTGTACGAGTATTTTTGTTGCAATTTACCGACGGTGCAAAATGTGCGTCATCAAAATATTGACGCAAATATTTAATATTTCGTTTTCCCGCGGCGCTTTGATTAAAATTCGTCGTAAATCAGAGAAAGAGGGGAAAAACGGTGAAAAGCGTTTCTGAAATATGAAAGCCTTATCGCTTTTATTTTCTTGTCCCACTTATTTATTACGAGCGATAAACGCATTTTCAGAAACGAATAACCGAACTTATCGCTAGATGGCGCTGACTGTTAATTGCGCGCAGATAACGTAATTGAATTTGATTGTCATCTCAATCGAACAATTATCTTGGCTCGCGAAAAAGTCGACGAAAAAATGTGTTTCTCGGGGGAATCGGTAACCCGGGGACAATTAACCCGGAATGATCGATTTTCGTTATTCGAAATAATAAATTGGCCGAGCAAATGAACACGGCGGAAACTGT
The DNA here is from genome assembly GCA_022817645.1 of Ceratoteleas bidentatus. Lineage (NCBI taxonomy): Eukaryota > Metazoa > Arthropoda > Insecta > Hymenoptera > Scelionidae > Ceratoteleas > Ceratoteleas bidentatus. Next base: position 14,869 of record JABFPB010000584.1, read on the forward strand.
AATTTGACTTTTTCCAACTGATTTAATCGAACGTAATTCGACGCCGCCGATGTTTACAATACACACTCACACCAGCGTTCTAGTTTAGCTCTGAATAGTATCATTATCTACAAATATAACTCGCTTCGTAATTAGTTATCGGTTTACTGACTTTTAGGGTCAAAAGTGGATTAATTGAAAAATACCAGATACACATTTTTGCCGATGAACGGAGGCACGTTGATTACGATTACGTTTTCATGTAAATTCCGCTTTTTTTCTTCCAGTATTTCGAATTTGAAATATTCCAAATATTATTTTTTTTATTCTCCATTTTATAAAAGTTAATACAAAGTATGTGTTTAAAATAATATTGATTAATTTTGAGAATTTTAATATCTCAAAATTTTAGAATCATAATAGTTTGGAAATTATGGTTTCGAAAATTCAAATTCGATTTAATTTTGTTCAAAATGTTTGTTTATATTCGAAAATCTATACATCGTTTTTGCATAGTTAAAAGTTCAGAATAAAAATGAAAAATAAAAATTGTAATTTGTTTCAATTAAATTAAATTTTGACAAATTTAATAGGTATTCAAATGTGTATGATAATAATCAATCGGGATCGTACATATGATAATGCTCGCGATTATATTATCGGAATTTTAGTATTCCGCGTAGGAACCGCGAAAAGAGAGAGAGAGATACAAATGCGGACGAAAAACGCGTGCACGGGGGAATATTAAAATGAAATTCAAATGCGAGGCAGCCAGTTAAGTTCCGAGCAGTACTTTTTCAAACAAATAATTTATCGACGCAAGTCACCGTGACGCTACACAACGCGGTTCTCACAAATCCCCCGAGTCCTTTACAAGCGCGATTATGAAAATAATTAACTCCAAACATTGCCATTTTGTGCTATTGAAACACGCAACTTTTTCCACGGCTGTCAAGCCGGTTTATTCTATTCAAATCATTTGTAAACATTATTAATTGTTATTATTAATATTTCTTTAATTTCTGCTTATAAACTTTGTTTATTTTCCTACGTTGAAGAAAAGATATTTTTATTTATATGTTTTTAGAAATAAAATAAAAAAGATACTGTTATTTATATTTAATTTTTCATTTTGTTTTATTTCTTCTTTCTTGTTTTGAGAAGTTGAAGTATATTTGTATCTGAAATATTTCATAATTTCAGATATATATTTTTTATTTTTATTTATTTTTTATTATATTTATTTATTATTATATTATATATTTTATATATATAATATATTACATTAAAAATATACATTTAAAGAAATGTTATTGCAGAACGGTTAATTTTAATTGGAGATACCGCCGGGAGAGGGAGACATACGATTGTACGCGCCATAATCTTGTTTTTGATTACTACGTGCGCACTCTATATGCGCTTTGCATAGCAAGTTTCGATCCGCGACACCTGAATTTCAGACTTTCTCCTCCGCCGTTTGCCATATTTACGCGCTCCTGTCAATCCGATTACGCTGTTCCCGCCAACTTTTCGAATTACCGCGACAGTGGCGCCATCTGCACCAAAAAGATGCGCCATCTGCAAAGTTTTCGGGAAATATTTGGGGTATTACTAATTGAACTTGGTAAAATGTGTTGTTGAATTAAATGTTTTAATTATAAAAATATTATTTTTATTTATAATAAGCGACAATAAATTTTAATGTTTAAAAACAATGTATATAATGAAATAAATTTTTGTAAAAAATTGTTTCGATTCAAATACAATTTTTCGAATTTAAAACGTAAAATATTAAATCAATATAAAATTATTAAAAATTATTTTTAACAAATGTATTTATAAGATTTCGAATTTAATACATTTATAATTTAAAGAAATTATAAAAAATTACAAATTTATTTTACAGCCTTGTTTACGAATATTTTGAAAAAGTGCACTGTGAAAATCATTTGATAATTTCGCAGACACATCCTTACAAAACGTTTCCTATTTCGTGCACCGCGGCATACGAAACACGTTCGTTGTCGTACGGCTCGACATGCGAGAAATGCCTCCTCGCTTATATATTTTTTCTCTTTTTCCTTTTTTTGTGCTCAGGGCCGGCTAATCGATAGCTAGACCGTTAGCGTGTCCCAAAGCTCAAGCTCTTCCGAAGCTTTAACAATTATTCACACCGTTATTGTCAACGCGTACAACTCCACTTAACTGATTATTTTGTGGTCCAACAGCCCCCAATAAAAAATAACGTAAACTTTTCCGAAATACAAACATTTTTCATTAATTTCCTCCTCTCTTTCACATAATTTTGATATTTATTTTTGTATAATTAAACGAGTATTTATTTAATAATGTATTTTTAAAAATTACCATATTTGTATTTCTTTGATTTTGATGTTTCTGCTGGACAAAATTCCATGGAACTTTAAATAGAGATTATTACGGGATTACAATTTAATTTGCCGAATTTTCAAGCAATTCCCTTTTACGGAAGTCGAGAAATTGGACTCTAAACTTTTCAATTGTAGCATTTCATATCTCGGTTTCTACGCGGTGAAATCACTTCAAAATTTGGCTACTTAAATTGTAGCCTCGTAAAAACTTGAATTCGAAGTTTCAACGAATCCTGACGATTCTGACGGTTGTAATAAGGGAATCATTATAACCCCCATAAGAAATCATTAAGGCTCCCTTATTTTGAATCCAAAGTTAGACTTCGATGTAACGTAAAATTCAGTTTTCCCATGAGGCTACTATTTAATTTGCCAAACTTTCAAATAATTCTTCCGCATAGAAGTCGAAATATCGAATACGAAACTTTTTAATTTCAGCATTTCATATCTCGGCTTCCACACGGTCAAATCGCTTCAAAATTTGGCAAATTAAATAGCAGCCGTCCAAAATCCCAAATTTCAAGTTTCGTCGAAAATTGGCTGATCGATCGAATAAAACGGGGGGGGGGGTGGATATTAATCAAAATACGGCGCATTGTGTAAACAATGATAATTCAATTGAAAAAATGAGATGAACATTCGAGATAATGTAATGGCTCGGGAAGCGGCTGCGCGCAAAAAGTCGAGCGACGCTTGGGCAAAAAAGTGATCGGAACACAAGAAATCCGATTGTTGGTTATTGAATGGCATTGTATTTTAAAAGGCCGAGTCCGTTCCTGCCGGCGCGTACACGAGAACGAGTTTTTGTTCGGCTTCTCCTTCGTTCTCATTGCCTCTTCCTCGCTATATTACGCTTGATATTTTATTTATTTTCGTATGTACCGACGTTCTCCTTTTTCCTCGTTCCGCCTCTCTGTCGCGCGCGCTCTTTGTCTTTTGTCAGCTTTTTCCACTACTTTAAGTAGTTCGGTCGTCTGATAAAATACGTGGCATTTTTTCTAAAACCGACATGTTCTTATCGAATAAACATTTCTGCCTTTATCGATGTGCTTGAACCAAACCCAAGCCGAATTAAATTTTGAAATAATTCGAATCGAAATTGAGGTTATGTTTAGATATTTTGAAAGCCGACATTTCGAATTAAATTCTTAAATTAAAATATTACGGTAATATAAAATATTAATATGATTTTAAAATCCTGTTGTTATTTTTTTAATTTCAATTTGTTTTTGTGTCTTTCTATTTTATTTTAAAATAGCAGTGGTTGCTGATTTGATTAGTTTTTGTTTTGACTAGCGTGTCTGCCGATCGAACGACTTTAAACTAGTTTCTTGAGGTCTTAATAAAAATACGTCGCTAAACATTCGGCTAAAAAGTTGCAACGAGGAATATGGGATGCAGTTTTATTTCGTCGGGCGAAATGCAGGAAATTACATGGTTCGGTTTATCGGGTTGAAATAATCGGGTTATCGATTGTTTCAGAAACTTATTCGCGTTTGAGAGTAGCATTTGTGTTATGTGGGGAAATAGAAGGAATGCAGTTTCCTGAACGATTAGAAATTGATGGACATTTCAAGTTTTATTGCAGTCGTTTTATTGTAGAGTCCAAAATGGTTGGATTTAAATTTTATCATATATAAATAAATAAAATTAAAAAATTAATAAAAATAATACACAAATAATAAATCAATTTTTTTATTTATACAATTAATGTTATATTAATATTTATATTAATTATAAATATTTAACCTGACAATAAAATATAAGGACAAATATTCCCTTAAATTTATTCGCAAACAATTCAGTTTATTAAATGTCGAGTCACCGCAACCGCCTTTATTTATTTCAGCGCAGTTGGTAGAATGAAAACATAGTAAATGACAATTAAATGGAAAATAAACTTCTCTTCTCAACGTCGTTGAAAAAAGTCTTGCGCAATTCCAACATTGATTCCTCTCGGCCGAACGTAGTTTTCGGTCCGCTGATATCTCAGTTACACGAATCACATTTTTCCCCCGAAAAATTAACTTCGCTGCAAAGAGCGGAAAAAACGAGTTAATTCCGTGTTTATAATTAGAGCGACGTAAGAGAGAGATGATTTAAACGCGCTCGTATAATCGACGTCGATTTGGACTGCGCGCGCAGGCGGCGGGGGAGGGGAGGGGAAAGGGGGAAGACTAATCCCCCGGCGAAAAATAACGAACAATCGTATGACTTTGGTGAGAACGTGCGTGGAAAAGGAAACGTTCTCCGCGGGAATTACATTTGTATTGTATCTCGAATTACGATTTCATTTGGCTCCGCCGTTCGGGACTGTTTACATCGCGACACTTTGTATTGAATTTGAATTTCCACGCGCCATTTCTTTTAACGGTTTCAACGGTCGTTTTGGGAAATCAATGATTAAAAGCCAATCGAGCGCATCGAATGATGAAATTAAAGGGGGATATTGTTTTACAATTTGCAATTGTTGATTTTTATTGTTTTTATTTTTTTGCATTTTGTTTTTATTATTAAAATTAATGATTATTAACATTGTAAACTTGGGAATTATTTGAAAAAAAGAAATAAGAGAATTTTTTTGAATTAATATATCTATTCGAGAATTTTCATTGATTAATTAAACTTTATATATTTTTAATACAATTAAGAATTATTACCATTCTAAACAATCGTAAATGATAAATTTTTTTAAATTTAATTTTAATTTATAATATTTTATTTTTTATTTAATTAATTTATTTTAATTTATTTTTAATTTAATTATTTTATTTTATTTATTTTCAAATATTTAAATAAAAAATAAAAATTTTTTAATCGAAAGAAAATAGTTTACGAGTCTTTCTGAACCTGAAACCGCGTCGAACGGTTCGTTTTTTCGTCGGCCGACGTGTCGTTCAAATGATTTACTTTCCGCATTCGAATGCCCGAATGCTCCGAGACGTTAACGGCAATTCCGGCCATTTCGAAATGAGCCCGTGCGTTCGCGAGTTTATTGTGTCTTAATAACGAAATACTTTGGCCGTTGCTTCACTTCCAAGTCGCGGCGCGGCCTTATTTTTAATATTCATTCCTCTCCTATCGCTCGGCGTTTTATGAGAAAATGGAGGACGGAAAACGTGGAAAGCACAGAGAGCTCCATTGTGTTTAATCTCCTACGTACGGGAGCCTTTGTGGAACTGAGTTGTGAAATGCCATTTTGTGACATTTATCACAACATAACATCGTCGAAGGGCGTGAAAAAATATCCCCTCCCCTCGCCCACCCCTCCCCCCCTCGGGCTCTTGCTCTCCTGCTAATTAAAGATAAGTGGCAAAGGAGTCGCTGGAACTGGATTACGTAATTCCGGACGGAAATCTGACTGAAAATCGTGGCGTTAACTAACGAAATTCGCGACGGTTTTGTCTAATTTGAAATCAACATTTGATTTGAAATATTTTAGGGTGGGGTTTCTGATTTTAATTAGGTTATGATAAAATTGATGAAGCTTTAAAAAAAAATAATTTTGAAAATTTTGAAATGCGTTTAATAGGATTTTATAAATTTTACAAATTTGTATACTGTGATTTAATACAGTTTTTTTTCATTTTTTTTCTTTTTTTCATTTTTCAAAATCAATAAATAACAATTATGAAAATGAAATGGGGGATTGTATATACAAATTTATAAAATTATTGATAGAATCCAAATTGATTGAAAATAAAAAAATCTAATTGTTAATTTTCGTAATCATAACCTCAAAAAGTAGAAAAACATATTTCTTTAATATTTTTCTTTAATTATAATAGTTGTACATAAAGTTCTTTCACGATTTTATCCTGAACTGTCTACCGCAAAAATCGATTTCTGAAAGTACACGCACTAATAGAGAGTACTGTAGGAACAAGTTAACAATTTTTCTTCGTTCCGGTGCAGATACGAGCGACGTTTTCTGCTTCAAAATTTATAACCTGGAAAGTATCAGCTGCGGAACAAGTTGATTTGTTTTAATTTTCACGAGTAAATAGGTTTGAGTAAAAAAAGTGAAAATTGTCAAATTATTAAAACATGTTGTATATTATAAATAATTAGATTTTTAAAGAATTTCAGTATTTCAGTATAGAAAACGATTTTTCATATAGAAATATAAAATTTATGTTTACGTTTAATTTTTTCTATAAACAATAAATTAATTAATTAATTAAATAATAGAAATATAAAATTAATCTTTACGTTTAATTTTTCTATAAATAATTAATAACAAATTAATTAAATAATAATAATAAAGAATTAAATATTAAAAAACTATTTGTTTCAAATCTGGTGATGGATTTGTTGACGACAAAAATGTTCATACAAAAAATATTTAAATTCGACAATTGTTCCTCTAATTCCCAGCGATCACAATTAATTTTCGGCGGACAATTCGACGCTCTAATTTAAATACTACTCGGCATATTTGGCGCACGAGTGTATCCACGATTTCCGCGGAAATGGCGGAAGTATTTTTCGACGCGGGTAAGGCGTCGCGGCGCAATTACCGCAAAACAAATGGAGCAACGAACGGCGCCAGAGACAACGATAACTGCGCAAACGGAGGCAACTTTTTCACTAATTCCGTGAAATTAAATAGCGCGCGGATACTTTGTTTGTAATCCCGCGCGAAAAACGCGGAATTACAATTTAGTTCGAAAGTGCCAGACTTTTTCCATTTTCCGCATAAAGATCGCGTTCCTTCGATAAAGGCCACGCTAATTAGACGAATATAAACGCTTTTTTTCGACGCATTGCGTTTTATCTAAAAAAAGAAGAGATTTGAGATTACAGAAAAACATTATGTGTAAATTTCCAAAGCTACGGGAAATTTCCGGGAAGTTAAATCAATTATTGTAAGTTCGAAAACTGAAATATTTAAATTTCCAAATATTTCCAAAAATATCCATTTTTTGAACATTGAAAAATAAATATTTCCAAAGTTACGGTAAATTTCTGGATGGAAAATAAAATCAATAATTCTAAGTTCGAAAATTAAAGAGGTTTAATTTGCAAAAATTTCCGAAAATTTCCACTTATTGAACATTTAAAAATCGAAGTTTCCAAAAATGTCCACTTTTTGTACATTTAAAAATTGAAGTTCCCAAAAGTTTCCACTTTTTACACATTTAAAAATTGAAGTTTCCAAAAATGTCCACTTTTTGAACATTTAAAAATAAAAGTTTCCAATAATGTTCACTTTTTGTACATTTAAAACTTGAAGATTCCAAAAATTTTCTACTTTTTCTGCATTAAAAAAATTAAGTTTCTAAAAATGTCCACTTTTACACATTTAATACACATTTAAAGATTTAAGTTTCAAAAATGTCCATTTTTTGAACATTAAAAATTTGTTATTTCCTAAACTTACACAATTTAAGAATTCCCAAAAATTTCTAATGTTTGAAAATTTCCAGATTAAAATTACAAGATTAAGTTAAGTACATTTTCCTATCAGAAAACAGTTGTTGAAACTTCGAATAATTATACTCAGCGAAGAAAAAATATTGTTTCACTATGTCCCGGACGGAATATTTAAGCGACGGAACCTTTCACCAATTTTCCTTCGACAAATAATACATTATTCATTCCGGTCTTTCCCCTGATTCGAGCGGGGTTAATCGATCGGCAATTTTTCAGCGCGAACCGAACTTGACGCCGCTTCTGGTGCTCTGATATTATTTTATTAATATCAAATGTTGACCCATATAATGTCGCGACTTCGGGACGTATTACGTGACGTATTTATGACCCACATATATCTCATTCCACCCAATTTGTTGTCCCTCCGCGACCTCAGGGATGACCCCCGGGCGACCTCCGCGTGACCCGTAAACCACTTTCGGAAGAAAAGCATTAACTTTCGCATAAAGCTATTAACGAAAGCAGCGAGCCACGTTTTTGGCTGGCGCAATTTTAACGATCGAATTTCAATTGAAACTTGTTACGGTTTTGTTACTTTTTGTTAAAAGGGGGAATTTATGGGCTGGAGTATTTTATTGAAACAGTAAATAGTTTTAGCGATAAATAATGTTTTCAATAAAACAAATTAGTTTTTTTAATTTACTATATAAATAAGAAAAAATCACGTTTGTATGAAATTTAATTTATTTCATTTTTTATTATTGTAAATTTTTTCTTTTTTTGAATTTAATAATTCATTTAAATAAATAAAAAATTGTTAAATAAAATTTTTATTTAAACATAATACAATATTGTGCTATTTTAAAAAATAATTATTTATAAAATTTCAATTTTTTAAATTTAATTTATTTAATTTGCAATTTAATAATTCATTTAAATTAAACATTTTTCTTAATAATTATAAAAGAATTTTGATTAAATAAATAATTAAAACATTAATTTAATAATTAGGCAATCGTATGGTAAATTTCAAAGCAACCGTTTGAAAATTTGCGATTTCCATTAGGAATTTCCAATTAATGTTCAGATTAATGAAACAAATCGCAACTGGAAAATGAATTTCGAAAACGGAATGTTCCACTCGATCAACATTCGATTATTCCGAGGCGAAATTGACGAAAAAAAGGGTCGTCCGACCGCAAACACTCGTAAAAACTTCATGTAGATGGCGTTTCGCATGCGTTAATCCCGAGTGAATAAATTCGGCGGGATAAAAAATGTTATTAGGTTTATGTGCTTTGATGGAATAGCCATGGCGAATTGAAAGAGACGCAGGTATAAAAGTTTCAAAACTCGCTGCCTTGAGACATGCCGGCGTTAAGCCCCCCTTAATGAGACCCTTATACCTCGGTTTGCGGCCTTTTCATCTCCAAACGAGGATTATTTTAGTTCACGTGTTGCACACCCTGAATCATTCGAATCAACGTGCCAATGCAAATAAAACATTTCCACGTGTCTGTCGAAATTTCATGTCCAATTGATCCGCGTCACGCTTCATTTCAGCGCAATTTCTACAGTCAAGTCTCCCGCAAAAAGCACTGCTTCGCACATTCTGTTTTCGCACAGTTTGTCATTCGAATTATCAGAACTGAATGAACAAAACATAAGGTGAAAGACAGACTAACGATACAGTGATTTTTAATAATACTTTTAAATATTATGCGAGAAGTTAAAAATTAAGTAAATTTACTTTAACCTAAATTAATAAAATGAATAAACTGAATAAATTGAATAAATTAAAGAAATTGAAGAAATTGCAAAATATTTGATTTAAATTGTAACAAATAATTTTCTCAGAATAAATTTTTTTTAATAATGTGACAATGCCTATTTAAAAATGTATTTGAGGTTTGAAAAAGTCGAATTTATTTAATTACTTCAATTTATTAGTATTTTTGAATTCCTGATTGAGTATTATAAATTCAAATAAATTATTCTACACAAATAAATTCTTATTTAATTGTGTACTAAAAAAACAATCTAATTTAACCCAAAATATAAAATTTTCTATAAAATATCGTGAATAATGTTATTCAAGATATTCGACCATAAGCGAAATTGGCAGAAAAGTGCAATGCAAAATCGCGAGCGTTCGATAAAAATTTGCGCGACAAAAGACGCAACGGCGAAGTGACGATAATGAACGTGCGCGACGGATTTGACAGAAGCGTGATAAATAAGACGGCACTTTTGCCCGCGTCACTTTTAAATGTTATTAATAACGCGGCATATTCGACGAAAAGGAAAAGAAAAGCAACGCGACGTAAATCTTGACGGAAAGTCGATCGATGCGGCGCCCCACACGAACGAAAATGTATTTGTAAATGTATGCGCAAATATTCAATTTTTTTTGTCGCATGAATGTATTTATGATCTATTTATTTTAAAAAATATTTGACATATTTATTTAGAATATAAAAAATATTTGAAATATATATTTAAAATATAAAAAAATATTTAAAATATTTATTTAAAATTTTTTAAATATTTCATATATATTAAAATATATTAAAATAAAGAAACAGTATTACAATAATTATTTAAAAAATAAAATAATATTTAAATATTTATTTAAAATATACAAATATTTAAATTATTTTATTATTTGAAACATTAAAAAATATTTGACGTTTATTTAAAATATAACATTTTAAATATAAAAAATATTTTAAATATATCGCACATAAATTTAAATTACTAATAAATAAATAAAATCAATTATTAAAAAATATTTTCATTTAAAAAAGAATAATACTATTTTTTGCCGGAATGTATATGTATGTGCTATATATGTGTGGGGTGTATGAGAAAACTAATACATTGACGCGAAACAGCGTGTGTTATTCATGCAAATAATCGCACGCATAAATGCACGCACGCTGGCCTCGAGGCGATCGCATTCAAAGCGTAAAAAATATCGGTTTCGCGTTCGCCGAAAAAAGGAAAACATTATGCCGTCGAACGCGATGCACTGATGCACTTTTTCGTCCATTAATTTTCCCTTTTCGTCCGATTTCGCCGTTTCATTGACGTTATAATTGCTTTTTATTCGGCGCGGCTCCGATTCATTTTGAATTTCGCGCCGCTTCTTTTGGACTGCATTATGTTTTACCGTCGCGTTGCCAGCGGGGTTTTACATAATATATCGAATTCCGGCCGATTGTTTCGCGGATGAGAAATCCGATTTGGGTTTCCCGCCAAAACGATCGAGGGCTTCATTTATGAATTTTAATTTGAAATTCTGCGTGAAATGATCATTTGTTTTTCGGTGTAAATAAAAAATTCAATTAAATTGAATTTAAAATGAAGTTTTCGCTTCAGTTTTTCGGTATCATATTAGTTTCCATTTTCAAATGATTTTATCATACAATTTTGATAAAATGGCATTGAAAAATAAAAATTAAATAAAATAGATAAAATAATAAAATAAATTAATTAAATACAATAAATACAATAAATTAAATAAATTAAAGTAATACAATTAATGAAATTAAAAATAATAAATAAAATCAATAAAATTAATAAAATGAATGCAAAAATAAAATAAATAAAATTAATAAAATTAATAAAATTAAAATTTTTTAATTATATTAAATTAATTTTATTTATTAAAACAAAGAGCGCTTAATTTGAATGGATTGCTTTCGCAATGCCACAAGTATCTCTGAATTTGCATTGTTCATCCCGCGGAAAAATGTGCATTGCTCAATCAATTAAATTTCATTAATGCACTCGGTATCTGAACGGAATGAACCCGCGTTATCCTTATACGCCACCTCCTCGTTTCTGCGCGCCGTTCCTTCGCAAAAAGTCTGACATCGTCGCTGCCAAGTTATTATTATCCAGCCTGAGGTCATTATCGTTATTATTCCCGCGGACGGTTTTCGTTACAAGACAACAGAAGTTTATTGGCAATAAAGTTTGCCCGGTGATAATGGATATGCGAAAAATTTCGCGATTTGAAAGCGCACTTTTTACGCGCGAACAAGTAGGGCTTTCAATTCTTCGGATTTCTTCGTATCTCGGGTTAAATATTCCGCGCTGCGTCCGCTCGAATGCGATTTATTTTATTCGTGCCCGATTCTTTATGGAGCGATTTATTCGTACGAAGATTCGTTGTTTTTTTGTTCGCCCGTAAAATGTGTCGTTTTAATGAAATGTATTTTTGTAAGAATGAACCGTTTTTGTTTCTCGTTTGCGGGTTCAATCGGCCGGAATAATTTAGGGATATTGCCGAAGGATAGTCGGCGCGTTATTAGTCGACATTCGAAACTAGTTCTTAACAGAAAGCCTTTAATTTAATTCGAATTTCGCGCGCGAAGGACGACCTGGCAGCCAAATTGTTCCGCAGATTTAACGCTTTTTATTGGGACAGAGGGTTCGGTGGGTTTTAAGTTTGACTGTGACATGTTAAGTAAGTTCCAGCAATTTGATTCAGTTGAACGAAGCGGTAATGGAAACTTTTTAAAACAGGAGTTGAAATATATTGTATTGGATGGTTGAGTATGTATTAATATTAATCGAATGTTCGGACATGTTCGACAACATTGAACTGTTTTAATATGTTAATCTACTTGAACATGTTCACCAAAGTTGAACTATTTAAACATTTACATAAAAATGAAAATGTTCATACCTGTTCAATAAAGTTAAATGTTTCAAACATGTTCAATGTTAAACTTTTGAACATGTTCAAACATGTTTAATGTTCAAATTTTGAGCATGCTCAAACATGTCCAATGTTACATTTTTAACATGTTGAAACATGTTCAATGTCGAACATGTTCAAACATGTTCAATGTCGAACATGTTCAAACGTGTTCAATGTCGAATATGTTCAAACGTGTTCAATGTCGAACATGTTCAAACGTGTTCAATGTCGAACATGTTCAAACGTGTTCAATGTCGAACATGTTCAAACATGTTCAATATATAACATATTCAATGTTGAACATTTTCAATATCGCACGTGTTCAATGTCAAACATGTTCAAAGTTGATCATGTTCAAACAAGTTCAAGGTTGATCATGTTCAAACATGTTCAAGGTAGACTAGGTTCAAGCATGTTCACGGTTGAGCATGTTAAAACATGTTCAATTTTTGAACATGTTCAAACATGTTCATTTAGGTTAAATCTTCAAACAAGTTCAATGTTGAATTTTGTGGTAATGTCCAAACATATTCTATAACATCAAAGAAAGATAACCTGTGTCAACATGTTCAACTACATTGACATACTCCAGATTTTGTCTTTCGAAATTGTGTTCCCAATCGATGCGAAAAAAATTCATGTATCTGCATTTCGTGCAAACGTCGAGTCGCGAAAATCTGTTCGATGGAGAATAATTTTCACTTTTGCGCATCGGATTTTTCTGCATGCAAAGGCGACGAAAAAAGGGTCTCACGTTCGGAATACTTTTATTCCGTTATCGGCAAACAAATACACTTGGCGGAAAAAGAATGCTCGAATAACTTCATGGGATGTCAATACCGACACTCCGTCATCCGGAGTCGCGCGATATCTGGCACATTCTGGCTCGTTCGCCGGCATTTTATTGTACTCGACTCCGTTCCGCAAACTTGGCGCACTGGAAAGAAAAGCGACTTAGACACACAAAATACCCGGCGATCGACACTTTGCAAACTTTTAATCCGATTTCATATTTTATGCCGCCCATTCCGCAAACGAGATGCCGGCGACGGCTCGGCCGAAACTTCCGCGCGGAGAAAAGACCGGCAAACGGGACAATGTAAATTTCGAACGCGAACTCGAGAGCGGCCAATCCGACGAGACGATTTATTCAAATTCCGCCAAATTGCGATCAGTTCTTCCGACGGCTATTTTATTATTTGTTCGTCGACTTTACGATTCATATTATTAACGAGAGATCCGCTTTTTTCGCGCAGATTCTACCGTTATGTACTTACGAAGGTTTGAGTGACAAGTGACGTTTTATTTTCAATATTTTATGGTTTGGGAGCAATTTTGGATAATGAGTGCGAAATGAAATTTCATAACGGAAGGCAGAAAGTCTTGATGAAAGCACATAAATAAGAATAGATAATAAATAAAGTTTAAACGAAAGTAACATGAACATGTTCAAGAAGTTTAACATGTGCGAACATGTATGAACATGTTCAAAAAATCTGAACATGTATAAACCTTTCAAAAACTTGAACATGTACGAACATGTTAAAAAACTTGAACTTGTACGAACATGTTCAAAAACTTGAACATGTACGAACATGTTCAAAAAATTGAACATGTATGTACATGTTCAAACATTCGAACATGTATGAATATGTTCAAGAAGTCTCACCTGTACAAACATGTATGATCATGTTTACGAAGTTGAACATGTATGAACATGTTTAAGAACTTGAACATGTATGAACATGTTTAAGAACTTGAACATGTATGAACATGTTTAAGTTGAACATTTATGAACATGTTTGAAAGTGTTATGTTGTTAAACATATGTGAATAGTCAAATGTAGTTGAACATGTTTGAAGAGAGAAATGTTGGACAATATGTTCTAATAATATGCTCGAATCATTAATCATGTTCACCCATTTCAGCTTTGTCGAACATGTTCGAATAGTTCAACTTTATTGAACATGTTTAAATAGTAAAACTTTATCGAACATGTTTGAGCAGGTTAACTTTGTTAAATATGTCAAGTAGTTCAACATGTTCGAACAATTAATCTTAACAAACATGTTAATACATTTTCAGTTAAATGTAATCAAATATCTGAAGACATGTTCAGAGTGATTCTCGTATTTTATGCGCAAACATGTTCGCACATTCAAATCATAATAACAATTTATATCCTAAAATTCACTACCACAAATTTCAACTCGTATTTCAAAAAGTTTCCCTCACTTCTTCATTCATCTTCACTGAATCGCTGAAACTTGCTTAACATGTCAGGGCCAAACTTAAAACTTACCGAAATCGAGATTCCGGAGATTCGTTCGGGAATGAAAATAAAAAAATGGGAATTCAGAATTGAAAGCCCGGAGACGAGATTTGAGGAGAAGTTTTTCGCAACGAAACTGTCGAATCGGGGCGTATAATTAGAGTCGCAATTTGAATGGGCATTAATGCGTTCGTTTCCGAAGGTTTAATTTAGCTGCGGGCTTTATTTTTGGTAGACAAACATCGCTGATATAACTTTATCAACGTCTGTTAAATCGTCGGGAATGAATCATGTCGGTGTGTAACAGCCTTTAGGCGAGCGAAGGGTTCGGGCGAAAAAGGGACGGAACGAGGCGAACGTAATACTCGCGATAGAGATGGCGATGTGGTACGGAGATAATACATTCCGGAAACAGAAAGGTGGAGAGAATGAGGGAGAGAGAAAACTCAGTCTTGCGGAGCGTTTCATTCGAAAGAAATGTGACAAAAGTCGTGTTTTAAATCAGACGTACAATTCAGCTAAGATTACCAATTTCGAGTCATTTTATAATTGTCTTACATTTTAAAGTAATTTTTTTTAATAAAATCGTTCGAAAATGGGTCATCAACATTGTTTGATACATTGGACAAATAATTTTGTTAAACAATTTGTTATAATCAATTTGCTAAATTATTATTTTAAAGAGTTTGTTATAAACAATTTGCTAAATTACTTTCTTAAACAATTGTTATAAACAATTTGTTATAAATAATTTGCTAAATCATTTCGTAAAACGATTTGTTATAAAGAATTTACTCAATTATTTTTTTAATAATTTGTTACAAACAATTTTCTAAATTATTCTACTAAGTACTTTGCTAAATGTGCACCATTTTGCTAATAATAAAGACATTAAAAACCCATTCCACCCGTTGCTTCCATTCTTTCACCAGCGCCATCTGGGGGAACTTGATGAAAAAAAGTCGCGATTACTTAATATGAATTGGGACTAACTTGGGTAAAAAGATAGTCGAAGAATGCTCTTTAATCGCGAGTAGAAAATGAAATGGTGAAATCGATCGTTCGAGTCCGTGTCAAGAGCAAAGTGAGAATGATACAGAGGAAAAAAAGGCGGGAAAAACGCGATAGAACGGCGGGAGGATATCATTGGACGGTTTTGCGGGGAATGCAGCTGTGCGGTGAAACGAGATTAACACTATAAATACCGGGACGCCAAACGATAGTGCTCCGCGAGAATGAAAGACGGAGACGGACGCTGTGGTGGGGGGGGGGCAACTTTTGGACCGGATTGTACGCTGAAATCATTGGAAATAGTTATGCCAGTGGTGCTCAGCCCGAGAAACCGAGCACGCCCTCAAATCGATTCAATTATGTAACGCCTCCAATTTGTACTCTCTATTACTGCTATTAGTCGACGTCACTTAATAAACCGTTTGGATCGTCCGAAAGCGTGTTATGAGCGATCATAATTCGGCTTTTGTTGGATGTTTGAAATCCGGAGTCGAAGGAGTAGACTCCGGATTTTCTGAATTTCAAATTTTGAGGTATTTGGAATTCAAATTTCCCGCGCAAATCGAGCGGGAAGTTTGAAATTGGGTGGAAGTGGGGATTGGGTTTTTGGTGGGGATGATGAGTAATTTGGAATTTTCCCTTTGATTTGTTTATTTAAATGGTGGGAGTAAATAAAAATAAATGATGAAATTAATATAATCATATTATGTGTTTCGTATGAATGATTAACTGCAAATGGCGGAAATGTTAATTTAAGACATGTATAAAAATATTTATAAGTCTGCTAAATTGGTCGATAAAATATCCAATGTGATAAAATTAATATAATTTAACAAAATTCAATTATATTAATTTTTCAATTAATATAATTGAAAAAATTTTTTATGAAAATTAAAAAAATAAACGAGTTTATGAAAATGTTGCGGCAATTGAAATATCAGTTTTGAAACAATGTGAATAATGATAATTGTGCTGGTAATAAGAGTGTTATGCAAATTAAACGTACAACGTAGTCGATTTAGCGTGCCGCTAACGTTGCGAAAGGTGAGAAAGTGTGTCATAGTCGGTAGACCAATAATGATAAAACTGAGAGTTAGTTTCGATGCGAATTTTCGACGAAATGTAACAGTTGCGAAGATGATATAAGTGATCGAAATCTTACATTGGAATTTTACATTTATTTTTTCAATTGGAACATTTATTGTGACTATATTTGTGGTTTGAAGGAAAAACGAGTTAGGTTATTTTATTGAATTTAGAAATATTTGCATTTTAAATTTCAAAAATAAACCATCTCTATTTAAATTGTTATTGTGCCTTATTTCTAATTCAACATTTTTATTAAAAATCAAATCAATAAAAAATAAAAAATCATTTTTATTAAAAATAATAGGTTTTTAGTAAATTTTTAGTAAATTTCACTTTTGGCGATCCTGCCAGGTAATCCTGGCAGGATCGCCAAAAAAAGTAGTACACTGTTTTTCCATAAAAAAGACTCTTAACTAAACAAACAAATGAGTAAAATTCGCAATAAGAAAACATTTAACTACATATTCTCAATTAAATAAATATTTCCATGTGTAAATAATTTAAAACTTTTTACTTTTCAATTCAAGAAAAATCACAAGAACTTCTGAAACTGAAAAAAAATGCTGAAAAAGATCTCCATTCGTCGTTTTTTCCAAACCAACACACTTCGATCGATCACTTTTTCCTCTCCGTCATTCGACACCGCGTTTCCTTGTTTCAATTAAAATTCACTCGAAACTCCGACAAACTCGTGCTGGCATTCTTTCCTTAGCTCCGCGCAAATGCCCAATAATGGCAACACCGTCTTAATATCCCCGAAATAACCCAACTGGAGACAATTATTTCCGTCCAATGCGCTCGAAAAAAAAGACAATATCTTTCGGACAAGTTTCTGCGTTTGATCGAACACAATCTTTCGTCACTCTCGTTTGCCTGCCCTTTTTCGTCCTTTTTATTTTCGTATTCGTTATTGATGGCGCGCATTGGTCTCGCTCGCTTCGTTAATCACGTCGCGTCGCGCGCACGTCGTCGTGAAATTGTGAAAAACGACTTGTACCGGCGCTCGTAATTTTTGCCAGCAAGGTTATTGCAATTTCGCTTAAGTATTCGTCAAAGGTCTCGCGCGCGCATTTATTTATCCGGCATTACGCCGATTCATTACTTTTCTTCATTAACATAACGTTACGTTGATGTTAAGCGAATTTATCGCCGCCGCCGAGTGCTTTTTATTTTACGCCTCGTTTAATAAGCGGCGCGGAGTAACGTGAGAAAACAATGGAGCTAATAAACACGAACCAAACGCTCAATCGAATAAAACGCCCGGGAATGGTTTCGGTGGGTAAGGTAGGAATTCCCTGTGAGCGTTGAATGGCAGTGAAATAGAGTAATATTTTTTTCGAGACAATTTTTTATATGTTCTACAATAAAAAAATATTAGAAAAAAATTTTAAAAAACAAACAAATGTTTAAGTAATTTAAAGTAATTTAAAAAATCATTCAACAATTTGTTATAAACAATTTGATATTACTTTTTTAACGAGTTTGTTATAAACAATTTGCAAATTAATTTCAATTTATTATTAAAAAAATTTTCGTCGACATTTAGGTCTCAAAAAATTCTAATCTGTTGTTAAAAAGCAAAAAAAAATTTAACCGTAAATCAAGATCTTTTTTCCTTGCTGAGAAAAATAAGAATTTTTAATAAATTGTTATTTTATTTATTAATTATGAATTCTAATTAATTTGAAATATTTGAATTGTTTATGAAATTTTTTTTTATATTTAAAGATCTGAATTGTAAAAGATCAGTGGAGGGAAGATTGATCGAGAAGATATTAAAATGAGGAGGTTGAGGGAAAAAAAGTTGTGAATGAACTTTGATTCTAACTCGTTTACGTAATTGTTTCAAGTAATTGATTGATTCCACTTTTTCACACTGCATTAGACATGAAAGTAGTGTAACATGTTTCATTAATAATTAGACATGTATAACAGATTTGTTAATTATTCAACCAGTTCAAGTCTATTAGATCAAAATATTATTTAAAAATTTGCATGAACTTTAATACTTACTAAATTACTCCCAGTGATCCATTATTAAAATTAAATTGCATTATCTATTTTATATTGCCCTAAAAATGAAAAGATTTAATTATGCAAAACGAAAAAATGCCAACACGAATATCCAAAGAGAAATAAAGTTCTTTTGACCCTGAGGGGATTTTTTTTTAATTTTAATTTTTTTATTTTAATTAAGTTAAGTAATTCTAAATAACCTCTTTTTTATTAACAAATCGCATGTATTAACAGTAATTTTTCTACCATCTCGCATGAATAAACACGCACAACTTTGTGTTTGTAAAATAAACGTAAAAGCACAAACACGTATGGCATGTGCTTATTAGCCGCGATATGATAATTAGCTAATCAAAACACAAGTAAGCGAACATTCGCAATCGTTGGATCGTGACAGTTCAATGAAATGATCGCTAATTATCATGTATCGCACATATAAATGCCTTGTTCTGCGAAGTGCAAACGCAAAATGCGTTTTCCAAATCCAAAAAATAAAATGCAAACAATTGTAAAAACATTCCCACGAAGCATTCTAAAAATAGTTTACTGATAATGAAAGAAATGGTAAATATTCCAATCATAAATCCATTTGAAAACTCAGAAATATTCCCTTTTATAATAATACAATTTTTTTTAAATATATCCTCTTAACCCAAGAATATTTCTTTTTAAGATTAATTTTTTAAGTTAACCAAACAGTTTTCTAATAGTAAGAAATAAAATAATATATTTTATTTAAGAAATAAAATAATTTTTTTTCTTATCGTTAACTTACCATTTTTCAGCCTGCTTAATTCCTCCTTAACCTTGACGTTATCCGCGAGACTGACGAACCTTTTTTCGATCTAAATGAAAAAAGTTAGTTTCCGCGCGGAAAAACGCCACTTCCATATCTCAAAAACAATTCTCTATTGCAAAACTTTGCGCGCCCGAATTACAACATCAAATAAATTCCCGACAATTTTGCCGGCGAACTGGAAAAAAAGTCCCGTAACATATTTCGTTAAATGCACTTTATAACGAGTTAAAAATCATCCGGAAATTTCTTGGAGAAGTGAGTGCGCGAGTGTAGGCGCGATAAAAAGTTCCTTTCATATTTCCCCATTTGCTTTGCCGCCCAACTTTTCGAATTTGTTCTCATTTTGCCGGCGCAAAAACGGACCCGCACAATATCGTGACAGTAATAACGAGCGCGATTTATATCGGCGCGATTGGCCGAGCGAATCGCGAAATCGAACGAAGAATTGGATTCAGAGCTGCGCCGAAAAACGTCTCCGTCTTAATTAAATTTGCATCCCACTTCTTTCGGCCGTGATTACGAAAACTGCGACGAAATCTGTAGAGGAAGTTAGTAGCGAGAAGAGCGACCTCTGGTGGAAAAATTTGGCGTTATACTTTACTTCACTTTAATCACAACAATATTATTTTTCGTAAAAAAAAGTTACATAGTATTGGATATGTTCACAGGGATCGTGGAAGAGATTTTCAGAATAATTTTTTAACAATTTTGTGATAAAAAAATGTTTAATTGTTTAAACAATTTATCATAAAAAATATTTAAAATGATTAAAAATTTTTTAG